>OZ005660.1:79126765-79324265 GCA_963930645.1 Salticus scenicus
AGAAAAAACTTGAATATCCCCATTCGACTTGCAGGCCTTTAAAACCTATTAATTGCCTTTTCTCTATTAAAATTTGTTTTCTTATCATTATTGTTATCTTATCATTATTGTTATCTTATTCATTAATATCAAAGAAAAAACTTGAATATCCCCATTCGACTTGCAGGCCTTTAAAACCTATTAAAATACCTTTTCTCTATTAAAATTTGTTTTCTTATCATTATTCTTATCTTATCATTATTGTTATCTTATTCATTAATATCAAAGAAAAAACTTGAATATCCCCATTCGACTTGCAGGCCTTTAAAACCTATTAAATACCTTTTCTCTATTAAAATTTGTTTTCTTATCGGTCACCACGCTCAAAAGGTTTAACTTGAATTAATATCAAAGAAAAAACTGGAATATCCCCATTCGACTTGCAGGCCTTTAAAACCTATTAAATACCTTTTCTCTATTAAAATTCGTTTTCTTATCGGTCACCACGCTCAAAAAGTGTAACTTGAATTAATATCAAAGAAAAAACTTGAATATCCCCATTCGACTTGCAGGCCTTTAAAACCTATTAAATACCTTTTCTCTATTAAAATTCGTTTTCTTATCATTATTCTTATCTTATCATTATTGTTATCTTATTCATTAATATCAAAGAAAAAACTTGAATATCCCCATTCGACTTGCAGGCCTTTAAAACCTATTAAATACCTTTTCTCTATTAAAATTTGTTTTCTTATCGGTCACCACGCTCAAAAGGTTTAACTTGAATTAATATCAAAGAAAAAACTGGAATATGCCCATTCGACTTGCAGGCCTTTAAAACCTATTAAATACCTTTTCTCTATTAAAATTCGTTTTCTTATCGGTCACCACGCTCAAAAAGTGTAACTTGAATTAATATCAAAGAAAAAACTTGAATATCCCCATTCGACTTGCAGGCCTTTAAAACCTATTAAATACCTTTTCTCTATTAAAATTCGTTTTCTTATCGGTCACCACGCTCAAAAAGTGTAACTTGAATTAATATCAAACAAAAAAAACTTGAATATCCCCATTCGACTTGCAGGCCTTTAAAACCTATTAAATACATTTTCTCTATTAAAATTTGTTTTCTTATCGGTCACCACGCTCAAAAAGTGTAACTTGAATTAATATCAAAGAAAAAACTTGAATATCCCCATTCGACTTGCAGGCCTTTAAAACCTATTAAATACCTTTTCTCTATTAAAATTTGTTTTCTTATCGGTCACCACGCTCAAAAAGTGTAACTTGAAATTATATCAAAGAAAAAACTTGAATATCCTCATTCAACTTGCAGGCCTTTAAAAACCTATTAAAATACCTTTTCTCAAAAAAATAGAGTTAGATCATTGAAATTTGGTACATCGAGGTTTTCGATACCTACAAATCGATTGCGGATATTTTTGATATATTCTCATTGCGGATATATTCTCATTTATTCAATAAAAGAAAAAAATTGTTTTCTTATCTGTCACCACGCTCAAAAAGTGTAATTTGAATTAATATCAAAGAAAAAACTTGAATTAATATCAAAGAAAAAAAAAATACTGCATAAATAAAATGAATAAATAATTATAATTGCATAAGTTGATAAAAAATGCTATGCAATAGCTTTACCGCGGCAGTCCTCGAGTGCCACACGTATTTTTTTTCTTATATTTTCTTTTATTTTCATTTCTTTTCCTTTCTTTCTTTCTTTTTTTCTTTCTTTTCTTTTTTTTTTTTTTTTGTCTTGAAAGTAATGGAGATTGTTGTTTTTTATTTTAATCAGTCTTGAAATATCTGAAGGCACATATTTGTAAGTAATTTATAATTACAATATACGAAATCTGAAATACTTCTGCAATCCTCATTATAATTAATTTCGAAGTATAATAGTTATGTGTTTTGGGTAATACTTTACCAACTAACCAACCGATCCTATTTTTAAATTGTTATATTAATAAAAAAAAACAAATTATGCTTTTTATATATTAATGATCTGAGCTGTTATTATGCATTTAATAAAAATAATTTTATTTAGAAAGATATTAGGTGATGCAATATGTAGTTATTTACATTCACCATTATGGAAAAAGAGTACTTGTGCAATTTCTATAATAAGATTCTAAACCAGAATTTTTTTATAGTTTCAGGATGGAAATAGTGTTTTTATTCCATTTAAATGTAGTTACTAGAAATGAGTTTTATAAAATGTGCATTTCAAATGAAATATGTAAATAATCAATCCAAGTATTTACGCTTTTGATTCAATATCTTCACTAATTAGAGAATTTTTTTTATAATCATTATAGCACCTGACATATGACAACTCAGAATTATCCGTTCTTCTTTTTTATTTATTTATTTATTCTTAATAAATATATTTTGAAGTATCATTATATGTTCTGCAACACATTAATTGTGTAATCTAATTACCAAAACATAAAAAGAAAAAAAAAATTACCATGCTTTTGGAAAATAATATCGAAACTTTTCTTTATTCGAATACTTTCTTATTCCAATACTTTTCTTTATTGTAGAAGACCTTTTAATTTTTAAAATTGCATGGCAGATAATGTGTCGTATAAATATACATTTACAAAAAAAAAAAAAAAAAAAAAAAAAAAAAAAACTTCCTAATAAACAGAAATTTGCTAATCCATTATGAAATTAACAATTTTTTCTAAAGTATTTGGAATCATGCGTTGAGATGAGAACATAATTTCCTTAGTATTTTATTGAAAGTTGTTTTACATTTATTCTATACTTTGAAAATTTAAGTTAAAATTTATATCTAATATTTCTTAGCTATAAATTATAGTAACGAATTGTTAAAATAAATTGAAAAGAATTTTTTAAAATAAGCTGTCCCATATACATATATATATATATAAAGTATAAGTAAAAAACTCAACCAAAAATTGCTGGTGTACTGCAAGAGTTTCGGAGTTCCAACAGTATTTATATATACATATATATATTAATATTACCAAGTGATTTTTCCTTATTTTATTTATTTATTTATTTATTTTAATTTTTATTACACAAAGGCTTGTGGTGCCTATTTCAAACAGAAACAAGGTTTTGCGACATACATTTTAACGTAAATTACATTAATTTATATGAAAAATTTAGGAAAAAAAAAATGTCTAATTTCATTAACACAGGTGTCACCATCGTGCTAAAAATAAGACACCATGCATAAGTGGTTTTTTATATAAATTCTTTTGAATATGTAATTCAAATTAAAGGCGGTATATATCCAATGGTTTTTATATCCAATGAATACATATGTGCCTTTATCGTTAGTTTAAATAAACGTTTATTATTTATTATTATTTTTTTTAATGACGATTCTTGACGATTTATTCATTGCATTTTCAACACATTATTACTTAGGAAGGTTTTACGTTCAAGAATAACGGACATATAAATTTATTGACGTAATATTCTACACTTTTGTACTGGTAAAACAATTATATAAACATATATCTATAGATGATCTGTTTTCCTTATATTTCCGACTGTCCTAAACCATTGTCCTATTTTTTAGGACAGTCTGTACCGATTAACCAAATGAAAGGTTGGTAAGTTGTTTGATTTTGTGTGTGTACATAGGCTTAAGGAAACATATTTTTAACATTTTATAAAGAAAAAACATATTTTTTCAATGCTTAGTACGATATGGGCTAATGTGATTGTAATTGTAATTGTTAAAATAATTTCTTATACTAAACTGAGACTAATAAATATAAATAATATTTTGAAATAATTTACATATTTAAGCTATGTGTTGAAAAGAAAAAAAATAGTTTCCAAATGATATGGTGTTTTTCACATAAGACCATTTGTACAACACATTATATTTCTTTCATCGCATACTTTAAGAAAAGCAATTACATTACTTGCATAATTTACTAATAAAATGTGGTTACGTACAACAACAAATTTTCATAATACGTGAACAAATAAATAATTTTTTCGGAAAGAAACACATGATTTGTTATTTTCTCACAAGTCGTTGTATATATATATATATATATACGAGTAGAAGCATAAAATGAATAGAATTGTTAAAGTGAAAGAAATATTTTGCATGATGAAATTTCACTATTTTATCCTTTAAGGTGTTCTTTTATGTTCGTCGTTAATAAAAAAAAAATAATTCATTACAAAATTTGGAAGTAATTTTATGATACAACTTTGCATTTGTTTATGTACCACATTAAGGAAAAACATTCTAATGTGTTTAAACTTGTTGTGATGTTATGCTAATTTATGTCACTATTTTACGAAATAAAGTACATAATCATCTTTTAATGCAATTTGTTAATAATAGTAATTTTGTAAACAAAGAAGCGTCTATGTTATACAGCGGTTTTTGCAAAGGTATTTTCAATTATGTTTGAATGAAAAAATCTAATTATGTTTATGGGTTTAAAATATGCTTTTGTTTACTTTTCTATTCTAGATTTTCTAAAATAAAAATAAAAGTTTGTACTTAATAGATCTTAGCTATATATATTAGATAATTAATTAAAATAAAATAAATTACTTAAATTATTTTTTATCCTATACATACACTAAGCGACAAAAAAAAAAAAAAAGAAAAAGAAAAAAGAAAAAGAAAAACCGCACTGGGATATTTTCTTTTTCATCTTCTACAACCGCCAATTTTAATTAAAAAGCAAATTTTCAACAGATTTTATTATGTTGTCCTTCACATACACTTTAGCATTGCGTCCACTGTTAAAAACAAAACGCAATTGTCAGAAAAACTATAATTTTAGAATATTTTTTCAAAAATGGTAAGAATAAGGCAGTTAACGACGCCACAAAAAGTATTAATTTTTAAAATTAAATCAAAAAATATTGTGAAAATAATTTTAGTACAATTTCATTAATTTGGTGCTCTAATTCTAATTGTTTTTGAAAGAAAAAATGTTTCCTGTTAATGTAAAATTATTGTGTAAAAGACATATGTACATAAAATATAAAATCCTATAACGATAAAAAAAAGAAGCAGTAAAAATCATTTAAGATATCAATTTACTTATTTTTATTCCATATACATGTGTAATTTATTTAAAACGTATTAATATATTTTAAATAGTTTATTATACTTACTAAAGGATAAAGGTTATATATATATTTTGTAAAGTATTTCACTTAAAAGGTGCTTGTATCATTAAGGTCGATTAGTAAATGTTGTATTATTCTACAGAAAGGTCATTTAAACAAAACATTATCTTTCTTTTAACGCATATTTTGGGAAAAGTAATTGCTGAAACGTCATTGGAGAGTGAGACTGAAAACCTTTTTTTTATTTTTTTTCTATAGTCATTTGCATAAGTTTAAGACTTCCCATAGAAAAATCAGATTTCATGGAATTCCGAAAAAATAACATACATATTTTACATGTAAAAGAACAATATAGACTGTACATGGTTATTTACTGTAAATAAAGTCAGTATTTTGTAGGACCACGTTTGTTTTAATAACTTGTGGAATCCATCAACAAATAATAGATTTGCAGTAAGCTTTCGAAATGTCTGTGCACCATACATACTTTATTGCTTCAACAAGTGCCGTAAGAGTGGATTGTTCACCTTTCGGCGACTTTATTTTTCACAATACACCACATACTCTCTAATGGATTCAAATATGGATTATTACCTGGCCAGTCAAGCACTTTGATTTTCTGTACCCTTAAGTTATTTCTTGACAATCTTCGCCTTGAGACATAGAGCCACATAATGCATGAAAATTGAACATTTATGAACACACATGTGAGGATTTAAATTTCACGTAATAAATTAAGGTAGCGCTTTCCGTTCATAGTGTTTTTTGGTGGCACAAAATACCGACTATCAGTACCAAACACAGACATTGCCCCCAATATCATTTGGCTTGGGGGATGTTTCACAATTTGAATCGTATATTTTTCCCCTTGGACGGCGAACACTTGTATCACGTGCAGAAAATTTCTGCACATTTGACTCATCTGGAAATACGACCCTACTCTACTGCTGCACTGTCCAATCCTGATATTTTCTCGTGAAAGTCAGTTGTTTCTTTTTCATACATGGAGTACGTCGAGGTTTCCTTGCGAGTTTATGGGATGATAAACAAAAATTTTTTGGCCAAACGTCTTGAAATTGTACTTAAACTGACGTTGGTGCCTTTTGTAGTCAGAGAATGCAGGAGGTTCTTGGATCTCGTACGACCATCCTTCTTATCACATGATCATCAAGAGCACTCGTTTTTTTTTTTTTTTTTTTTTTTTTAAGGAGACCGCTTCTTTTAAGGTCCACAAATTTTCCAAAAATTTTAAATTTACTAATAGCACAGCTGTATTGCTCACATTTGCCCTCGAACTTATTTGACGTTCAGAAAGTACAATTTTATGCAGGGTGAATATTTCTGTCCTTTTTGCAACAGTAAGTAAAGGATTTTTACCCATTACAATAATTACACAACAGCACTGTCTACGACAGAATCCAATAAACAATTGGAGATAACCGTGCCAGCCACCTTTCATAGCAGTAGAATGCGTCTGATGCAATTAGCACATGAGATGTCGCAATAGTATGATCAAATGAAGCAATGTGTTAAAATACTGAAAATGGGCTACTGGTTTTAAAATTTTGCAAATGACTGTATGTTTCTCTGTGGTTATGCGTCTGTGTGTACAGTGATAGCGCATATTTCGTGATACGTAGATTACTTGCATAATTGCGTTTAAGAGCTTCCATAAATTATCATAACCTAAGAACAAAGCAGAAATTTGGTTCGGTTAAAAACATAATAATAATTAGGTATTTATTTTAAAAATAATTGATTAAACAGGTCTTTATGTAAAACTTTGATTTGGTAATTTTGGCTGATCTTTATGTTTTTTGGTGTGCTGAAGCCGAAAATGAAGCCAGTTTTTCTCTATCACGTATAGATTTTTGTAAATACAGGGTGTCTACTGACTTCATAGTTTCAGTGACTTTCACCAATATAATTATATGGTATCCTTTATAATATTTTTTGTAGACTTACCTTATTTCATTCATATATTTTATTAATCATTAATTAAATCATCCATTAACCCGTTAGTAGTCGCTAGTTGGTCGATTTGCGCCCATCTTTCAGTGTTTCACAGATTTTTTTATTCAATAGCCACCAAAAATTTTTTTGAAGTTGCATTTGATAAACATAAAACGCGAATAAAATCGAAGGAACGTCGATCACACCACTTCTTAAAATTATTGGTGAGAGTTCAATAAATGTGCGCAATCTGTAATAGGTGGCGCTGTCTATAGCGACTACTAACGGGTTAAACTGTTGCTACCTATAATTTTTAAATATATAAAACAAATATTAAATTAAACAGAATTTTTCAAGGAAAGGATTTATTTTGCATAATATGTATTTCACCTTCATTATTAATTTGGATGATATTTTATATTCTTCGTTAATGATGCAAATACTTTGTTGAATATTTTATGGAGAGGCGGAGGTGGGGGGTAGGTCTTTTTTAATGATCTGAAAATGCTATTTACATTCATTTTGAACCCTATTAGAGAAATATATTTTCATGTTTATCATTAAATATGACATCAAGCGGAATTGTTTTAATATTTAAATTTTTTTTCCTTTTAATATAATTTCTTAAAAACACTTTTTTTAACTCTCTCTCTCTCTCCCTCTATATATATATATATATATATATATATATATATATATATATTTAAAAGGAAAAATTTGCTGCAACGAAATCAAATAATTGCACGTTGGAATGTCGAAAATCATTATGAGAATTTTTTCTTCATTGTTATCTCATCCAATACATACTAATATTATTCAAACATATCAAATTCCGTAAAGACATTATTATATCCATTTTGTATCATTTATAAACCGGTATTACGTAAATTATCTAAACTAAATTCGCTAATAAACGAAAAAAAAAATATGTGTTTCTACAAAATGTTCATCGTTGATCAAGAAATTTTAACGTAAACTATTTTAAAATATAAACTGTATTTATTTAATGTATTACATAAACATATATTACATTACGTAAACATATATATGTACAGACAGTATTTTTTCGACTCTCTTATAATTACAAAAATTAAAATAAGTTACATAAATTTTTCTAGCATTTTTCACTTTTTCTCTTTCTTCTTTTCTTTTCTCTATCTCTCTCTCCCCATTTATATATATATATATATATATATATGGTAGGAAAGGAGTTGTTTTGAAATGAAATGTTAATAATTGAATATTTATATTTATTAGTTTTTAGGCTCGTTTAATTCAAAAATTGGATCGCTCATTCAACAGCAGGCGCTGCAATCCGTTTTTTCATAATTTTTAATACAGCAGTATAACACAAAAATTTCGTACAAATGTACACATAAGGAGAACTATTTTTAGCTTTTCAATGTGAAATAACTAAAAAATATTCATAATAGTATTAATATAAAAGTGGTATACATATCGTTTTCCCATTTCTCGTCTGAGGAAGATTTACATCCGGGGGTGTAAAATTTTGATATGGATATTATTTTTTAAAAAAAATTCAATGCCTTTAGAAAGGATGGTTAAACCAAAGATCTGCAATAATTTAAACATACTCATGAATTAAAATAATAATAATAATAATAATAATTATTATTATTAAAAGATTTTGTGCATTTTTTTTTCTTTTTCCGACATTAGATGAGATGAAATATATCTTCTCTAAAAAAATATTTTTATTTAAAATTAAAAGAAAATATCTTTTTCCGAAGAATTTAATATTTTGCTATTGTGTTTACTTCTCATGTGTAAATAATATGCAAAAAAAAGTTTATGCATAAATTTATATTTTTTAATGTATAATAATAAAATCTTTTTGTAAAAAAATAGAACCGACTCCAAAAAGGAACTACTATTCAAACAACTAAAAATGAAAAAAAATTGGCAGAAAATGGAACTGTAGATTGCGCCTAAAAGTATAAAATAATTTCCTTCGCCAAACAACCTATAACACTACAATTAATCATAACTTTTGAAGTCGGCGCAAAATTAAATAAAATTTAATTAGTTTTTAAAGGTTTGTCTTTAGATTGGTAGCAACAAATGCTGTTGTGTCGAATGATCCATTTTCATGTTTTCTTTATGATTTTATCACTCTACACAATTGGTCCATTAGTAGCATCTACACAGAACAGTGAACATTCTTCACAATGCGGTATTTATGTTTCTACGAAGTTATATCATCCTTGATGGCTTTTGAATTTGGCGATAAAAACGTAAGGCAAAACTATACACGCAAGATGTATATTTTCATAATATATATTGTACGATGTGTTGTTTCATATTCTTGATTACTCTCTTGATATACCTTATTAAAATAATCATGATATACCAAAGAAATTAAATATGTTCGCCAGATAATTTTGCGATTTTTCGTTCACCAAGGACGTCGGATACCAGCATCTTCGCCAACTTTTGCTGCTTACGAAATCTTATTTGTTTTCTTGAATCAAAGTAGTTTTCGGCTGCGTTTTGCAGGTAACAATGTGAGACGTGTATTTTGAATAGGATTTGATTTTTGTATTGAATAAAGGTATCAATTTTTATTTAATTTTGCGCCGACTTCAAAAGTTATGATTAATTGTAGTGTTATAGGTTGTTTGGCGAAGGAAATTATTTTATACTTTTAGGCGCAATCTACAGTTCCATTTTCTGCCAATTTTTTTTCATTTTTAGTTGTTTGAATAGTAGTTCCTTTTTGGAGTCGGTTCTATTTTTTTACAAAAAGATTTTATTTTTCTCTTTTCAGTGAAAACTTATTTATACAGCAGAGCATCAGAAGACGTTCGACGGAAGTTTCACATATCACAACTTCCAAGAAAAGTGACATTACTCAAAAAACGGTTTATGTCACTGAAAAATACATTAAATGCACCCAATGTGAACAAAAAAGGTACATCTCCATCTAGAAAGTTATCCACTCGAGAGACAGTTGTGCCAATTTTATTCTAGTCAAGTTATTTTTAAGTTGATTTTTCTCAAATGCTGCATTTTTAAATTGTGTCACTTTTCTTGCTTTTATCGGATATGACTAAAAAATTATCCTTTGAACGAACATACGTTAAATTAAAAAGTCTTTAGAAATGTAAAGAAAGGATGCGCTGTATTCGTAACCGAAAATTCTGTTAGGCATATATATTGAACTTTACAGTAAATAAGTGTTACCCGCTGCGCTGGAAATTGCGCAGCGTAAAGTTCAAACAAAGAGGAAAATATGCATTGCAGCTGATAGACAGAAGTTTGAACATGATACTTACACACTGCTTTTACCAGTGTAGCTGCTTGTGTTCAGCAGTTAGAGTGAGAACAGACTTTTGTGAGTATTCTGTAATTTGTTTATATCTTAATGAAATCATAATGAAACTTATTTCAGGCCAAGATCATCACGACAACAAAAAAAGTATTAAAATTAAATCATCTCTTACGAAGTTATAAGCTAACAAATTTCAACAACAACAACGAGAAACATGGTTTGTATTGAGAACCTCTTCCTTTATGAAGTCGGCTTAAAACGCCTATGCGTTAATCGATGTGACCGCTTACAATAACCATACTTTGAATTTTACATAGCATAAATGTCACCCGCTAAGCTACAATATATGCAATGTTTTTCAAATGTGCACAAAATAGGAAAATGTGAACAAACAAATGCACGTTTCAAGCGTTCTGTTTTTAGCATTAATGTCAAAACTATCTTTGCGTACTATATCGATGATGCTCTGCAATTTTATAATTCACTTTTTTCCCCTGTCTTGAAACGTTTCCGAGATAGGATCGGTAACTCCACTCTTTTCCACCAGGTGGCGCTTTAGGCGGTTGAATCGCGTAGCACATGTCCACTTTACTCTACCTACATACCACTTTTATCACTAAGCTTCAGCTGTTCACCCGTTAAAAGAGTCGGGACTGACTTTTTTTGGGCACCCTGTAGTTTCTTTTGATCGTAAAGATCTTAGAATGGGACCTATTTCAGACCAAGACCTTTACAATAAAACAAAAAGTATCAAAATCGGATCATCCGTTCAGAAGTTATGAGCTAACAAACAAAAACAAAAACATAAAAAACAAACGCTTTGAAATGAGAACCTCCTCCTTTTTGAAGTCGGTTAATTAGAGCATTTCTTACGAAGTTATAAGCTTACAAACACCAACAACAACACATAGCTAGAATTAAGAACACCCTCCTTTCTGAAGTTGGTTGAAAACGACTTTGCGCTAATCGATGTGACCGCTTTACAGTAACAGTACTTTGAACCACAGAGTATACGTGTCATCCGCTATGCTGTAAAGCGTGCAACGTAGTTCAAGTGTGCACAGTGTAGGAAATTGCGAACAAACAATTGCACGTCTTAAGCGTTCTATTTTTAGCAAGAATGTCTAAAAACTGTCTTTTCGTAGTAAATCGATGATACTCTTCAACTTCGAAATTAACTTTTCTCCTATCTTGAACCGTTTTTGAGATAGGAGCGCTAATGCCGCTGTTTTTCACCAGATGGCGCTTTATTTTCTTTAGATTGTAAAGATGTTATAATGGGACCTACTTCAGACCAAGATCTCTACAACAAAGCAAAAAGTATCAAGTAACCGTATTTTGAACTATATAGCGTATGTCTCACCAGCTACGCTACTACGTGAGCAATGTAGCTCAAGTGTGTATTGTGTAAGAAATTGCGGACAAAAAAAGACACGTGTTTAGCCTTGTACTTTTAGCATCAATGTCAAAACTATCTTTTCGTACTAAATCGATGATGATCTGCAATTTTATAATTCACTTTTTTTCCCTGTCTTGAACCGGTTCCGAGATAGAAACGCTAGCATGAATGTCTAAACTATCTTCTTGTACTAAATCGATGATAATCTTCAACTTTCTAATTCACTTTTTTTCTCTAGAACCGTTTTCGAGATGGGAACTCTAACTCCACTATTTTCCACCAGGTGGCGCAGCAAGCGGTTTAACCTTATACTGCACGGCCACTTTACTATACTTACATACCATTTTTATCTCTATAGCTGCAGCCGTTTAGCAGTTAAAAGAGTTGGGACTGATTTTTTTGGGCACCCTGTATTTTCTTTAGATCGTAAAGATATTACAATGGGACCTATTGCAGACCTGGACCTTTTCAACAAAACAAAAAGTATCAAAATCGGAGCATCCGTTCAGAAGTTATGAGCTAACAAACATAAAAAAAACATACGGTTTGAATTGAGAACCTTCCTTCTTTTTTTGAAGTCGGTTAAAAATCAGAATAAGTAATAAAAACATTGATAAGCAAAATATTACAATAAACATTATCCAAATATATAAAATATAAATATATAAATATATAAATATATAAGAATAATAATCTTAATCTAAATACATAACCTAATAATGTAATGTTTGAATAAGAAGAACCTGTAATTGGCACGTAAATATTGCAACATGAAAATGTTGGTTTTTACTGTTTATAATTCTACGTTTTAGTTCCAGTTACTTTCAAATGTTATTTGATAAAAATTTGTGCATGCAAAAGTGTCAGGATTTATTTTAATATTGACATAGTACAAATTCAATATGAAGTTGTTTTTTATGTTAATATTCATAACGTACCTCACAGATGTAATATAAATGAGTAAGGGTAAAAAAAAAATTAAGAAAAATTTTATATTTTATTCTCATTTACAAAGCTCATAATATTCTTTAAGATTTACTTTCGAATATTCTTTTTCGATATTTTGCGTTAGCAAAAAAGTTGTTAAAAAGTAGTTTTTAGTGTAATGTAAAACTTAATATTTTTCTACCCAAAAAATTAGCTGTAATCATTCATATATCTTCTTTTCTGTTCGATGAACTTTAGTCATTTTTCTGGTAATTTCATGAATCCTCACTCATAGAACTTCTGGACTTCATTAGCAAACAACTCAAACAAGTGCACTTTCAGGTCCTCTTCGTTGTTGCATTTTCTACCTCTTTACACTACACCAAAAAGTAATTTCAACTTTTTAGTATAATGTAAAACTTAATATTCTTCTACCCCAAAAAATAACTGTAATCATTCATATATCTTCTATTCTGTTCGATGAACTTCTTTCTAGTAATTTCATGAATCCGCAATCATAGAATTTCTTGTTTTCATTAGCAAACTACTCAAACAAGTGAACTTTGGGGTAAAACTTCGTTGTTGCATTTTCTACTTCATTACATTAAATTTTGAAAACTTTTAAGTAAGTAAATCCTTTAAAGAATATTTTTTTAAATAAGCAAGTTCGAGAATGTACGAGGAATGATATATCACTTCCAAACTAAGCATCATTATTTTTTTACAAGTTTCTAAAGAAATCATGTTGTCATGGTATTGTATTTTTAGTGGTATATTGTATTTTTATGGTGTTGCCGAAATATATTGTAATTTTTGTCTTATGTCGTGGTGAAATACGATTCCTTTGCAATTTGCCAATTCTAAATCATTCCCTTTGTTTGCTACTTAATTTAAATTAGGGCGAATTCTGGGTTATATCACGAATGTGATATCACTTTCCAAATAAAATCGAATATTTTTAGGTGTTACTAAAGAAGTTGTGCTGTCGTGGTGAAACACGATTCTATTACGATTCGTCATTTCTAGAACTTTCTCTTTGATTACTTTCAGGTACTTCATAAGTTGTTGGAAATTAATATTCAAGTTGCTTGGTTGGAAGCAGCAAAGGTATAACTTTAGTATATCCCCACAGCTGAATTTGGCGATTTTTCTTTGGCGCTGATTTGTATGATAACGATGTCGTTCTGAACTGTTTGCGATATGATATGGCAGCTTATATATTGTTTATTTTGAATTTATGATTTAATGTTGATGAATTATGATTCAGATTATGATTTTACCATTTATCATTTAGGATGTATGATTTTTAGATTTATGATTTAGCCATAATCGCCAATAAAAAATCGCCAAATATCGTTGTGTGGATATACTAAAGTCGTCCCGGAGCTCAAAATACATAGTATCCTTGCAATTCCATTAAATTCATAACATGATCATTTTATGATGCAAATTACCTTTCAATATGATTTGTTCTAGTTCATCACGCTTGAATAATTATTTTTCAATTAATATACGTTTTTCATCACCAGTAGTAATTTCTTTGAAAAAAGGTCGATTGTATTAAATTTGAAATGAGTATCACAAATTTTGATTCCTTCATATAAATGAATTTTATTTAATTCATGCGGAAGTTATACATCGTGCTTGACATCTTATATCTTATGCGATTTTCAATAATTAGTTATGAGACATTTAAACTTTTTGAAATCTGTCGTACAAAATATTATAACATTGTCAAGAAAATAAAAAAATAAACATAATATTATCTATTTGTACGAAATGAAAGTACTTTCTTACTAACCCAATAATTACATTGTTATTTATGTTTATATATAGTTTACTTTCTCTTGTATTTAAATACATATTCCGCATTATAAAATACAATAAATGTTAAATATTTTATTTGCTTTACGGTATTTATTTTTATTATTTAAATTTTATTAAATTTAATTAAAAGTGTGCGTTTAGAATCTATAAAAATATTTAGTATGTTTAATAATATGAAAAATGAAAAATACTTTCATTCTTCAGGAAAATGTTTTTTGTTGTGCTTTTAACAATGCAATTCTTTGTTTACGTCTTTCAAAAAAGTATTCTTCTTTGAGATATGTTTACTATGTTCTTTCAATGTTGCAGATATATGTTTGCGAACTTCTTAAAATAGATAAAAGGGAAAAGGCACATTGGTATTTTTAACAAAGAAATATATATATATATATATGTTAAATTCCATATGTATTGTTTTTAAGTAATTCAAATTAATAAAATAAGTTTTTTTTTTCTTTTACAATCTAGATAAAACTATTCTATATTTCTGGATACTATTATACTATAAAATAAAATAAAATTCTTTCAGTTTTATTTAAAAGTTGGATGTTTATAATGAAGCACAATGAAAAGAAAGGCAACGGGAAAATATATTAAAATTCTTTAAGATAAAGAATATGGATTTAATTATTATTTTTATATCTGCAGAAAAACAAATACCGTAAGCGCCGCTTAATAAATTCATTGATTAATAAAATCAGACGCTTATTCTGATCAAATTGGCAGGACCAGAATCAAGTCAATACAAATTAATTTTGAAGCTGTCGCTTAATAAGATCAACATCGCCGGTTAATAAACTGAAAAAAATCTCTTCACCAGCAAAAATGCCATTTATGCACGCTAAAAAACAATTGTATTTACACTGTGGATTTTTATTTGTGCAATAAAAAAGAAAATAAAATTCAGCAAACTCCGTTATCTTCCTTTGTCGAAAAATTTACATTTAAGGCATACTTTCAAATTAAACTCCATCACTTGTTTTAGTAATAATTGCAAGGATTTTTTTTGAAGCTCGATAATGAGTTACAAATTTAATTTGGTTCGCGAGTGATATATATATATATATTAAACTTTTTATTAAATTTTTAATTTTTCATCAACTTCTTGTTCTTATTTTGAAATAATTAAAAAGAAAGAGGTTTAAACGGAAATATTTTAAATTTAAAAGAAAAGCGTAAACTTTTGGCAAAGTAATGATGACGTTTCTTGAAGAAAAACATATCGAACTTCGGATGTGTTTAATTTACTTATTTTGAAGGAAATTAATAATCTGTCAAAAATTAATTAATATTGTCTATTAAATTCTATTATTTGGTATCTTTTGAAATATCTTTCTATATTCAGGGAAGTAATAACTTTTTCTTGAGTGCAGGAACGTTCACCAGATATAAAAATCAGCCGCTTTATACAATCACTTTGTCTCAGAACGAATGTAATTTTAATAAGAAGCGGGTACTGTATTTTTGATTTCTTAAGTAATTTTTCAGAATGCAAAATTAATACCAGAAAACTTTAAACCTTAAAGCATCTAATAACATAGGTAATTTTTTATATGTACCGGTTGATACAAAAATCACAGGTAAAAAAATATTATTCGAAATATACAGGATTTTTTTAGACATGATTTTTTTTTTAATTTATTTATAAGAATAAACTATTAGTTACATTTTTCTCCAATACATCACGCTATTTTAGCAGTATCCCCTCATATTTTAAACATATCCGCTCTCTCAAATGAAGCCATATGGCGAATACTGATTGTCTGCCTTTGGCATGATGCATATGATTTCAGATGTTATCGAATACTTATGTTAAACATTTATTGTTTATTACTGCTGTAAATTGTTCTAAAAATAATATCATGATATTGTTAAGAAATAAAGCATGGCTGATTAAATTTTATTTTAAAAGTTACAAATACACAAAATTTTAGAGCATATGTACATATTAGCCCATTGGTTTTGGGATTTCTATTTAAATCTGTTGTTTTGTTTTGAAGTATAAAGGAAAATGGTCTAATAAAGCACCTACTGCTGCAAGTATGTGATTCTTTGTAAGCCTGCCCCATTCTTTAAAAATAGCCACTTTTAAAGAATTGAAAATTTTGTGCTTTTTTGAATCGATTTAGGCTTTCAGTTCCCTCCATATGCCATATTCCAATATATTTAAATCGGGGGGCCGTTCTATTTTAAAAATAACATCAGGAAAGTTCTACTTACACTATTTTTTTTATTATTTTTTGCCGAATATGAAGGAGCTGAATCCCTTTAAAATGTCTAACCCATGTCTCCTAATAAGTTGTGAGTTTTTTTCCTTTTCATGCGGCAAAATGTTGAAATATAGAAACGACTTATCATTTTTATACGAGTTTCAACGAAAAGAAGATAGGTTTTGTAGCATGACAAAGAACACCTTACATCCCGACTGAAGATACATTCTGTAACATTCTGTCATTCTCTGAGATTCAGTAATGTCTTCAAAACATACTGCATAAACACAAATATTTTATGCATTGAATGCTTCATCAACGCGATTTTTTTTTTTTTTTTTTTTTTTTTTTTAAGATTTAGTCTCTGGAAAAAGGCTCTTCATTTCTGTAAACGAATTTTAATTTGAAATTTCATGGCGATTCATTTTCTATAACTTTGGAGCACAATACATTGAATGGTAGTGCGTGAACGTTTCATTATTTTTAACATTTTTCGTTTGGCATTTTTCTGTGAATAGAAATATAAAAATAGGAATATTTTTGATTAAGAATATCTGTGTGGATTTCGCTAAAAACTTTCTCGAACTCTTTTAATCAGTTTTGTAGTGCAAACACTGCGTGAGCATCAAGATTTTTTTGCGTCTTGCTATTCGATTCCAAACACTATAAAATATTCTTTTCGGTACAAATATCTTTTTTAGGTTAAATATTTGAGATTTTTTTGTTTATTCTGGATCTAAAACAGGTAGATATTCTTAAAAAAATTATTTTAAAGGACGTATTTATTCTAAGGTATTGTTCGTCATACTACCTCAAACAATAGACTTAAAAGCACAAAATTATTATAACAGTTAGGCTAAAAAAAGAATAGTTATAATTTTTATCCTGTCCAAGAACTTTTAGCTAACCCTGTACGCCAGTTGTCGTAAATAATTGCCGCACCTTGGAAATAAACGTCACGAAATGCCTATTCAAAAAATAAATAAAAAAAAATGATGAAAATTCGAAATGTCTTTTTAATTGTAAAACATGTGAAAAAAAAAAAAGTAATATTTTTTTTATTTTTATTTTTATTTGTTCAATCAGAAAAATGATAAAACACTGTACATACTGTCTATTAACAAAATCTTCAATCAAAGATAATATATTCAATAAAATAAAGTTTTTAAATATTCAGTTAAAATAAAATATTCTTGCAATTATACAAAAGAACAACATAGAAATAAGATTATTCTGATAATAAAATGATAAATTTATTTTAAATCAAACACTTACTTACGTTTATAGCATGATATATTAGTTGAAATTGTATTTTTCTCTATATTTGTTTTGCATATTGTAAATATATTTTAACTATATATTTTGAATTATACTATTTCTGGAGCGGCCTTAACTGAGATGGAAAGTTGGCGTAGAACTCATACCACTGTGAATGAAACAAAATTTTCTACTTTTTAAATCAACGATATTATACGTAGAGAAATTTCTTAAACAAATACAGGTATGAGTTGTATGCAAGTGTTCTATCCCTGCAATAATAATAATAATAATAAAAAGCTTGGAAAAATTCAGAAGTTTCAGTTTTCTTGCTCTATGCTTTCAATAATAGTCTAAAAAAAAAATCTGTTTTCCACTTAGTCATTCAATAATTTTGTTTCTCTATGAATATTTACATTTATAAGTAAAACATTTTAAAGATTTATATTTAATATAGCAGAATTAAAAAATAATCATGCTTTAAATAATAAACATACGTTTAGTTTGCACTAAAAATAACGCATTTCTTGGGAGAAAAAAAATGCAAATACTGCATTTAAAATTCGAAATAGCTGTTACAACAAAAAAGAAAATATATATCGTACGAAAAGAATAGGAATATCGGATAACAATTTGTTTGTCTTAATTTCTTTAAATGCCTTGAATTTTGTTCTAATGTATAATTTAAAATCTCTCTTTTACAGAAATGACCTTAACAAAAAATAAAAATTTAAAATAGAATGAATTTCACAAAAGTTGAAAGTCTCAGTTTTCCTTTTAAGTATATCCGTTTATGGGAAAATAAAAGAGAAATCCCACTAAATTTGCAAAATCAATTACTTAAAGAAATAGTTCAATTGTATAGGAAAGGAGTTTGCATTTGTATATTCTCATATTACACAAAAATTAGAAAGTATATGTATATGTAAATATATATTTAAAGTATCTTTGAAAATAATCTGGAATTTTGTTTTTAAGTTTTAAAACTTCTTATTTTGAAAGAAATTCTTTATATTACATTTCAAAGAAACCCAGAAAACAAGTTCATGTTTTGTACTTTATAATTTATATTTAACATATGTAACCCATTTATTTTTATACATATTTTTTAAGTAAAAAAAATTCAGATTATTTTTTTTTAATAATTGATTTTGTTTTCTAAATTCTTCCTTTTTTTTTTTTTTTTTTTTTTTTTTTTTTAAATAACCATTTAAAAATGCTTTTTCTTTTTGAATCGCATGTTTATTTTGATCTTCAAATGGCTTTATCTTCTTCAAAAATTATTATATTTAGAGCTGTTACATTTAATATTTTAATGTATACTGAACAAAAAAGTCTGATATATTTACATAACATTGCTCGCAGCATTTGTATTTCAGTTTTAACGAATAATAATTATTATGTTTTTACTTTAAGGCTCGAATTTTCTTTTATAGAATAAAAATGGCAGAAGATACATATTTACATAAGATACATTACAATTAGCTGAGAAATTACTCAAATACGAATTAATAAATTTTTATTTAAACAAGTCTAGAGACTGCAATTTCTTTTCTATTTGGGTATAAAACTCATTGGGTCACATAGAGATTACGTGCAAGCTTTAGTGTCTATCATATATACAGAACTTTTTTTAGAAATTTTATAGTCACATTGTATTTTGAAGAATGGAAACCTTTGTAAAATCAGTTTATACAATTGTAATTTGTTCTTTTAAAAGTGATAAAATCGTGAAAAATGCTATACATTATTGACACGCAGTCAGTGAAAACTTATAAAATTCTTGTTTTTAACTTCCTGAATTTTTTATTTAAAAATAATGGACACGCCTTACAAAAATATCGTCATGTAATTTTTCAACTGAGTATTTAGAAATTGTTTTAACTTTTAAATTAATGTTTAAATACTTTCATAACTATTAATATTTTACAATTTGAATAAAGGTATAGATTGATAACAATAAATAATATATAATAGAAATCACCAATTTGATATTTCGTGTTCTGTAAATTTAATAGAGTAGAAGTTGATTTCGTTTAACCTCAAACTAGAGGAGATGGCTCAATGATTTAGTAAACCCAAAAGCATTAATTTTACTAATTCTTTAGGTGTTCGCTCAAATCAAGGGAGTGAATTTTAGAAATAGTTTTATACCCTTTTATTTTTTGTTCCGAAGTTAAAATAGACAATTAATCATATATCGGAATGTCATTTAAATAAATATATTATTATTATTATTATTATTATTATTATTTCAACGATGCAATATTGTCATCCTTATGCATTTTTATGCAAATATAATTCTTAAACGGAATATATTGGCTATAATTTTATTTTTATAGTTTTCACAAATTGTGAACTTTACCACAGGTGCCAGATTCATGAAATAAATATTATTTTTTATTTTTGTTTTCTTGTTCTACGTCAATGATAAACACGAAATATAAATTACTTCATTTAAAGTTTTAGAATGTCACATACAATCGGCAGAAAAATTATTGAAGCACACATCCACAGTTTATATATATATATTACACACACACACACACATATATATATATATATAGTAATAATAAAAGAAGATGTCTGTCTCTCTGTCTGTCTGTCTGAGCATCTATACGTTCAGCCCCTACTGAACGCAGAAGTATAAAATTTGACATACGTGTGCTCAGAAGCCTTCCCGAGGGGATAGTGAAAACAGAATTTAAAAATTTTAATCTGTCGCGGAGATATTAATTAAAATGTCGACCCATGTCAATCTAAAAATGAACGAGAAAATAAACTTTCTATCAGCAGACGATTTTCTAAGCTGTCTCGATCGGAAACAAAATACATGGAGACAACTGTCTGCGATAAAAAAGGAAATGAATGTAACCAATTAAGATATCACGTGCTTCATAGTGGGGATAAAAATTGCAATTTAAAAACTTTTTCAAATTTTCATTCACGTTACATTTGAATTAATATTTGGCCTAGACAGCATATTATAAAGCTACTGTTCAATTTTCATGTAAATATATGAATAAATAAAAAAAATGACGTATTTATTGGAAAAATATTAAGTTTTCTTTTATACTTTGCAGTATTTTAAATTGAGATATGCTTTTGAAATTTCCTAGTATTTGGTTTTAATGCCCGATAATTCGATTGTGAATGTTTTTGAAAGAGTACGATTATTAGGGAGGGCTTGAAAGATCATAACATGGTGAGCGAACGGGCTGTTTCAGATATTGAAAAGGGAAGAGGGCGCCGAAGGTGCTACTGCACAGGAATTTACTGCGATTAAATTTTTGAATAAGCTATTTTCACTATTTATCAATAAGCTGTTATTAGACCTGAAACGGGAAAAAGGCGCCGCAGGCGCCACCAAGCGGGAGTTTCGTAAAGTCGGATTTTTCAGGGGGTCGCGAACCAGCTGGTCACCGAAGGCGGCTAGTATATATATATATATATATATATATATATATATATATATATATATATATATATATATATATATATATATATAAATGTTACTTTTTCATAAACAACATAAGATTAAGATCATGACTCCACAAATATTAACTTAATAAAAAAAAAATATTAGGTACACATTTTTAAGTAGAAATTATTGCTAGTGCTACTTAGCAAAGTTCTTTTTTGTGAAAAAAAAAACCTTATCATCTCACAAATCTTAGTAAATAAACAAAAATATATTAGAGTTACAAGCTTATAAGGTGTTTATCACAAAAAAGTATTTTTTGGAGCGTGGTTGAAATAATTGGATCTTCAAATTAATTGTGCGTCATGTGAAAAACCCCTTACTCTCTTGGAAACTTCAACTCTTGGAAAATATATAAAATTAAGCTTTTTTTTTTGGATAATTTGCTTAAATTTTACTGTATTTAAATGTACTTTGGACAAAATTTGCTCAATTTATCTAGCTTTCAACATATGCAATATATGAATATATATTAATATTTCCACATGCGCAGTGAAAACGTTTTTCATAAACATTATCATGTTTTATGATATATTTAAGATGTTTGTATACCGATTGCAGTATATTATTTCTAAATTGATTTTTCAACTTATCTGAAATTGGGAATAATTTTCGTTTGAAACTCTGTACATTAAAAAAAAAAGTTTTTTTTTTTTTTTTTTTTTTTTTTTTTAAATAAATACTTATATCTCCGTTATTTAATATGCTATCGTCACACATTCATTCATAAATTGTACTGAGTGTATGATAAAATATCTTAAAGTTACAAATAATTTTGTTCACTTAACGATACAGGGTGACCTCAAGCATTAATGATTTTGCTCAATTTGCTACCGGCCCCCTAAATGGTGTCTTAAAATGAATCTTCACTGAAAAACATGAGTAAGATATAGTTCTTTAAACCCCTAATGTTTGAAAATATTTTATCGAGAGACAAGTTTTTAAATTGAAAAAAAAAAAAAAAAAAAAAACTGATCGCATGGAAATCTTGCTAAACTTACAAGCAGGAGTGCATACCTATAATTTAAGTAATATGGAAAAAATTAAAAGCGATCTCTCAGTAATGAGTAATGCAAATAAGACAGTGAAGTTCCTGATCTATAGATCCACTAATTTCGAAATTTCTGTTCTTCTATGCATTCTTTTTACATCATTTACTTATGAAATGCAGTTGAAATTCCAATGTCGTGTTTTATAACGAAGCACAAGTCATACTAATCAACTTTCTTTTGTTTTCATAATTAAGTAAATTATCTAAGATTAAGAAAAAAATATGTCTCGATAAATTAGAAACAATAAAGGTTGTGAAAGAAAGGCAGAAGAGTTATTGACATAACGTTCAATAACAAAAGTTGAATAAACCGTGAATTAATGGAAAATTTCAAAATTAGCATTGCTTAGTTTTGAAAAAGATTTTCAGTAAAATCGATTTTTTTAACATCTTTCAATATAAATTACAATGTTTCTTCAATAGTCATGTGATATTTGTTCTTTATTTTAAAAATAAATAAATAAATGCTTTAGTTATATAAATTGTAGCAAAGGGAAATAAAAATATTAATTCTCAATAAATAAGAAAAATCATAAATAAGAAAATAAATATGAATCAAGTATATAGAAAGAGTTTTGTTTCGATATCTTTTATATATATATATATGTACAGTCGGTAACAAAAGTGTCCGAACACTAGCAAAAATTCCTATGTAAAAAAAGTACACTTCATACGGTTTTGATAAATAAATCCTTGTCGAATCCTGTTCTTAGTCAGTGTAAGATCATGATTCAATAAGGATTTATTTAACAAAACCGTATGAAGTGTACTTTTTTTTACATAGGATTTTTCGCTAGTATTCGGACACTTTTGTTACCGACTATATATACATTTTAATTTTTAATGTGACTGAACGAAGAACTTCTGCAAGGGAAAAGAGAAAGCGCGCAAATGAATGTCATATTTAAGACAAAAAAACATGTACTTATTTTTTGAAAATATATTTCAACCTGAATATATTATCTTAAATGACACTTTCAGAATACAATAAATATATGAATCTAAATACAATATTCCAATACTTTATTATTTACTAGCAGACTGCACCCGCTTTGCTGGTCACTAAATTTCAATAAATTTGCAAAAGAACTGAATCACTATTTATGCTTTATATCACATTTTTGGCTTTGTAACATAACAAAAAATTCCTTTTAAGATCAAATGTCAAAATAACATATTACAAATTAAATTAAATTAAATATTTCTTCTGTTTTGCACTCGTTTTTCAACAATGCTCTGTGGTCTTACACTGTTAAAAATTTCAGTTCAAGGTTGAACCAAATGTTGGTACTACAGTAGCTTCATTTTGCTAGGTTGAACCAAAACATGGTACATATTTGCTGCCACCATGCGATGGTGAAAATTTCTACTATGATTTGGCGTTTCTTGTTTAAAAAAAGCACCAAATTATGGCAAAAAATTTCTCCGTCTTATGGATGTAGCTATTGAAGTACCAAGCCTTGGTTTAGTAAAGCACCAAATAATGGTAAAAGGTTTCACCATCGCATGGTGGCAGCAAAAATGTACCATGTTTTGGTGCAACATAGGAGAAAATTTTTAACAGTGTATGTGAATGATTCTCAGGAATAAATCAACAATTGTTCACAAATTTAATGGATTATGTGTGGGAAATAATTATGCTGTAATTTAAAAATTGCAGCTCTTAGAACTTCAAAGCTGATACTTTTTAAAATTTTATTCATTATTCTTTAACTAGTATATAACCCCGTCAAAAATGACGGAATGGGAACGATAAATCTTGAAAACAATGTTTAGATCATGATGGTTACCACGTGATCATTTAAATGTATTTTCAATTTTTGTTTATAAATCAAATGTGTTTCGATATTTTATAATTTTCGTTCTTTGTGAGGTCTAACTGTAATAGAGACAGTGTTCAGAGATGAGAGAAGTCGTGTAGAGCCACACCAGATTGTAAAAACGTGAGAAAAATTGCAACTTTGGCCTTTATCATGGTTTTGTGAGGTCTAACTGGAACGTTTCCGGCTGCAATCTTTAAGAGACAGTGTCCGGAGATGAGAGAAGTCGTGTAGAGCCGCGCCAGATTGTAAAAACGTGAGAAAAATGGAGGCTTTGGCCTTTATCACGGTTCTGTGAGGTCTAATTGCAACGTTTCCGGCTGCAATCTTTAAGAGACAGTGTCCGGAGATGAGAGAAGCAGAGCTGCCAACCTAATCCAGCAAATTGTTAGTACCGCCTCTTTTTCTACACCACTTAATTTTTAGAGAAATTCTCTTCAAATGTATCTACAATGAATTAAGAAGAAAAATACTCTAAAAATTAGGTGGTGAAGAAAAAGGGGCTGTACTAACAATTTGCCGGATTAGGTTGGAAGCTCTGGAGAAGTCGTGTAGAACCGCACCAGATTTTAAAAACGTGAGAAAAATGGCGGCTTTGGTCTTTCTCATGGTTCTGTGAAGTGTAACTGCAACGATTCCGGATACAATCGTTAAGAAACAGTGTCCGGAGTTAAGTGAAGTCGTGTTGAGCCGCACCAGATTGTAAAAACGTGAGAAAAATGGCGGCTTTAGCCTTTCTCACGGTTTTGTGAGGTCTAACTGCAATAGAGACAGTGTCCGGAGATGAGAGAAGTCGTGTAGAGCCGCACCAGATTGTAAAACAATATACAGTATATAATTATTAACACATCACATTAGCAGTTAATTGTGTGATACATTATTTGTATCATACAAGGATGGAAAGCGTTTGCTGACGATGACGCGAATCCAATGATTTTTCTTCACCCAAAAGTTTTCACTTCAAATGGAAAGCGTCAGCTGACGATGACGGGAGTTCAATGATTTTTGTTCACCCAAAAGTGCTCAACGCGCCTAAAGAAGTTTTCACTTCAAAAATTTTACCCGATCAATAAATATGAATGACAATAAAAAAACTGCTGGTTGACAAAAAATATAGGCCCGACAACAAAACAGCAACAACACTTCCCAGTGTTCCATTAAGTGCTCTCTACGCAAGCGAAATGTGACGTCACTGACCGTCCGTGTATGTAAGAAAATGATTTCCTTTGTTAATCGCCCATTGGATTTTTTGTAAAAAATTATTAAAAATCGAGGACAATTATTTCCCGATTTTAATCCCCATATTTGGGTATATATATGTATTAGTTATCATGTGCATATGTTAGATTGAGTTATTTTGCTGTCAAATTGACAAAATTTTAATTTTAAATTTCAAAACTCTGTTGTCCTTGCCGTTTTTGTATTTGGCGATCAAAAACGTACTACGAAAATATACATGCCAGATGTATATTTTCGTAATATGTGTTGTGCGAAATATTGTTTCATATTATTCCTTACTCTCTTAATATAAATTTTTAAAATAACCATGATTTTTGAAAGGAATTAAATTATATTCGCCAGATAATTTGGCGATATATATATATATATTTTTTTTTTTTCTGCCAAGGATGACCGATATATAATCTATTTCGCTGCAACATATTAGTATCTTATATCAGATACTTTATTTAGACATTTGAAAACAAATTTCACTTCAAATTATGATAGAATATTTATCATTTTCCTTTTAATTAGTATAATAGTTGGATATTTATTGTGTAATATCATCCTTTGAAATGAAATGTTTATGTTTTCAATGGAATATGGAAGTTTTTTTTTTATCTAGAGTTTTGAAATTTAAAATTCAAATTTTATCAATTTTAGAACAAAAACAACTTAATCTAACGCATGCACATGATAACTAATGCATATCTAAACCTAAATATGGGGATTAAAATCGGGAAATAATTTCTCTCGATTTTTAATAATTTCTTACGAAAAATCCATTGGGCGTTTAATATAGGAAATATTTTTCTTGTATCCACGAACGGCCAGTGACGTCATCACTTCGCTTGCGTATTTAAAGTCCTCATAATAAGAAAAAACGTTTCACTTCATTTTACCAAAATACTTTTTTTAAGACTATCGTAGATCCTGTTTTCAAATTTTCTAACTAACTATCCAATAACTATAGACACTCCATGCTAACCCAAATTCACCTCTACTCGATACCTCCAACCAGCTATCTCACCCTCAACATCGTCAAAATATCCAGGATCCAGCTAGGGACTTTGTCATTCTCAACCGAACATTTTACCTTGACTCGACATTATCACATTAGACTACTCTAATTTCAATACTCATTTCAACTGGTGACTTTTACTTGCCCAACCAAACATTCTATCCCAACTATCATTTTACACTAATTTCAAAACTAAAATCAACTGGCGGCATTTACGTACTAAACTCGGCGCCAATCATACCTTACAATGTAATCAAACAATAAAGTTTGATAAAAATATTTAAAGGCTTTAATGCGTTTTTACAAATATTTTCAGATTTTTAAGGATTTTTAATATGTTTTAGAAATATTTTAAGCGTTTTTTTAATGAAACAGTCAAAGAGTCGTTCATTCGGAATTAAAAAGTTGTCCATTTGGAATTTGTATTTTCTGAATGGCAACAGTTTTGGTTTGTTTTTATTTGGTCTTGCTTTGTTTATAATCATGAAACTACATAATTCTATTTATAGGTTCATGTTTATAATAGCCAGTGATCCGCTATACTTAATTTAGACATTTAAACATAACAATTGAATAGTTTTTCAAGGTTTTATAGGAAATAAGAATATGTGCGATACAAAACATGTATGAAAATGATATGTATGTTTCCTAAGTTGAATTAAACAAACGGAAAAAAAAAAATGGCTGCCAAAAGTTTCTGTTTTGAAGCGGTACTAACCGGATTCGTTCATGACAGATGAGGATCATTATATATATTAATATTAGACTGTTTTTTGTTTAATATTTGACTCTTAATTTAAGATAAATGCAATCGAATGATATCGCGTTGTGAAACTTTGCAACATTATATCTTTAAATTAATTAGATGTATATCGTGTCCATACAAAAAATTAACAGTTTCTACAGGTATTTTCACAAATTATAACATCTATGCATTACCTTTTTAAAAAATGCATCAGTTTTTACCAAAACAATATGACCGACTTTTATCACCAAAGTAGTTAAATCTTGACCAATCTAAAATAGTAGTGGTCCGCCCGGATGTTTTCCACCGACAAACTCTTTGCTTTATTTATACTTATTAATATATACATATACATATATATATATATATATATATATATATATATATATATATATATATATATATATATATACCGGGTGATCCAAAAGTCAGGACAAAATTTAAAAATGAATAATTCGAAAACGAATTAAGATACAAAGATACGGTTTGCACCAAATGGATGGAAAAGAAGCCGGGTTTTGTGTGGCAACGAAAAAAAAATAGTTCTGTTGGCGACCAACAGATGACGCTGTCGGATTTCTGATGTAGAATTATGCAAAGCAACAAACGATATTAAAAGGAGCAACTGCGGTAGGTAATGGTTGTCGAAGCTTACATGCATCGAAATATCGCATTCTCAGTCGCTACTTTAATAACGCATGGCCTCCAAGATCTCCCGATCTGACACCATGTGACTTTTGGCTGTGGGGATTCTTGAAGTCAAAATAGTATCGCGAATAACCGGAATCATTAGCAGCACTGAAAGATGACATCCGCCAAAATGTGTCTGCCATAACGCAAGAAATACTACTAAATCCTGTGAACGGTGTGGTGAATCGTCTCACAGCTGTACATCTGAATGATGGACAGTTATTCATTTGACAGTTATTGCAGTAGTACTAATTAACTGTAATTAAGCTGACTTGTAAGTTATCAACACTTTTTTTCATTTGTAAATCATCTTTTGATGAAATAAAACACCATAGCGCCATCTGTTGGTCGCCAACAGAACTATTTTTTTGTCCGTTGCCACACAAAACCCGGTTTCTTTTTCATCCGTTTGGTGAAAACCGTATCTTTTTATCTTGATTCGTTTTCGAATTATTCATTTTTAAAGTTTGGCCTGACTTTTGGATCACCCGGTATATATATATATATATATATATATATATATATATATATATATATATATATATATATATATATATATATGTGTGTGTGTGTGTGTGTGTGTGTTTTGTGTGCATTTGATAATAACAATATATTCTAGTCAAGGATTTATTCCCTGACTAATAAAAAATAAAAATGTTTTTAAAGTGTCATATTGAAGAAAAAAATACATTAAAAATTTAACGATGCTTTAAACATGTATAGTTGGAACGTATTTATAATCTATGCAACTGCATGACATTTTTTTCTTACCTACTTCTGATTAAGAATTTGTATACACACGTGGTCTTTAATATTTGATGATACAACAATAATTTATTCATAAACAACGAATATATTATGTAACAATATGTCAATTTATTAAACAATGTACAAATTATGACAATATCAATAATAAAAATTAATTAAACTCTCAAAAATCACTTGACACTTTTGATGATAGCCTATGAATTTATTTCTAAATAAAAATAATATCTTTTTAGAAACAGTAATAGCAGTGTATATTTTACAGCATCCCGATGCAACAGAACGAAAATTTTGAATTTTACAGAATATCACACTATAAAGTGTATCGACACATACCATCTGATAAATAATAAACGCACGAAGGAAGAATACGAAATCCTAGAATTTGATCCGAATAGTATAACAATATCTGTAAACGACAAAAAAGCTGTAAAGCTGGCGGCCGACAATAGCCTAGGACTGAAAGAATGTTCTTGGATATCACTACAGCATCAGAACATTCTACCATTGAACAGATATGACTGTTATCCAGATTTTAAATTGAAAGTATTCCACACTCCTAAAGTCACTTGTAGTTTAACAGACAAGATCCGCAATAATCCGGATGCTATTAGAAAACTCTTGAATTATTTCGAAGATATTACTATAGGATTAAATTGCATCGAGAAATCCGAATTTAGTAACTGGAATATTAATCCAGAAGAAGTTGTAATATTTGATGACGACTCAGCTAAACTGAAAGGCTTTCATTTCCTAGATAATAAGCATAGCAAGACAATAAGGTAGAATATGTTTTATCTCGACACTGTTTATTGATTGCTTCAATTTTTCTCATAATGTTCTTTCATTTTCGGAATTATTATTATTATTATTATTTTAATCCAAATATATTTAATTAAACTTAAGGTAGAACTTTGTTCAAATATTCAGGCCATTATTTATGTACAAATATTTTTATATATGTCAATTTTCTTATATTTGTCATAGGTATATTTTAGGTCACCGTCGTCGTACGAACTGCATTCATTTGGATGTGAGTAGGACTTAGAATTTTTTTTTGCAGGAACACGAAATTCTGTATCATTACGATCTATGGAGTCAAAATATTTCAGGTGCGCTAGCTTTTAAACTTTACATTACATTAAGATTAAATTAGACAGGTATGTTTCATGTCGTATGGATTATAGCAATTTTAATGAGTGCAGGATACATAGTCGTTTTTTACTGGTATAAGAAAAAGAATTATTACACATTGCAGTATATGGGCATGAATTAATTGAATTACGTTTTACTAACATAATTAAAATATTACACAAAAGACATATATGTTACATTGCCAATGTACGATCACAGTGAGAAATGATATGCCTATTATTTATAGTCTTCTTACAGTGAGGTATAAAGTAAATCACACATTTTACAGGATTATTTGGGGTAATTTTACAAATTTTATTAAATTATTTAAACAAGGATAAAGCTAATACATGTTTTAAAATGTCTCTTCAGATTAGTCATAATAGTAAATTCCTTTGTTAAAATTTATACTGTTTTACTGGGATGCATTACGTCGAGCCCTGATACCATTCCTGCTGATTTTTTTTTAAATGACCTCCTGTATCCGAATATGACCCCCCCATTTTACCCAATCACCCACTTTCTTTTCGGGACGCCACCCGTCCCCCAATTTTTATGTTCTTTCGGTAATTTTATGACCATGAATTTGATTTTCAGAATGAAAAAGAAATAACATTTAAAAACAGAAAAAAAAATATATTTTTTTAATAAAATGTAATAAATGCAATTTATAATTTCAGTAGCAATTCCTCTCTCACTCTAAATTTTCATCGTGCAGCAAATGTTCATATTTTAAAATTTTTCACTTCTGTAACCCCTCAAAAGATATTTAACAGTTCAAATAACACTTTCCTCGAGTAAAAATCAAATTTATAGCCATGAAATTACCGAAAAGGGATAAAAATAGGGGCGTGCCTAAAATACGGTGAGTGATAGAGCAAAATGTGAGTCATATTCGGACTCAGGAGGTCATTTTACATAAAGATTTGCAAAAATTGTTTTGGGGCCAATGCTCATGCAGAGTAGTGGTACAGTAGAACTTGGATAATTCGAAGTTCAAGGGACCAGAGAAAAATTTGAAATATCCAAAAATTCGAATTATATATACTATTTTGTCAAAAAAATAAAATAAAAGATTACTTTAAAATCCCCCCCCCCCCTAATTAAATCAATATTTTTTACGAGCTTAATTATTCAACAATTTTTAAAATTAGTCAGATATTTTTGATTGCTTCTTAAAGTACAAACTGTGTGTCATAGCATATGAGTTCAACCTATCAATTTATACAAAAATAGAATCTACATTAGACATGACTTTCAATTAAAGGAAGCTTCGAAGTGCATGTATACGCACTATACCTTCTGATGCACTGGACTCTTGTAATGCAATGACTCTTGTATTTCCTTATCCCTCTTTTGAAAGACTGTTAAAATAAACAATGCGCTTTAACTGAGAAAAATCTCGGGAACAAATTTTACTGTAATATTTTAAAGGTAATCGTATGAAAAATTTGAATTATACAAAATAGAGTTCGAATTACCCACGATTTTTTAACATTATTTCAATACAAAATTCAAGGGACCGACTAAAAAATTCGAATTATCCAGAATTTTGAATTAAACAAGTTCGAATTATTCAAGTTTCACTGTATTAAAATTTGATGAGAAATATCCATTTTTTTTTTACTTTTGAAAATTTCTTGATTTATTGGATGATTTATATTTGTATAAAATTCAGATAATTATTAAATGTTCATAAATGCAGGCCATTGCATTTTTAGTCTTATATTTATTATTTAATTTTTCAGCATGTTGTACTGAACAAATCCTCTTCTAGAATTTTAGCACATGAATTCATAAATATCTATCACTTTCTAGGGTTCAAAATGTGTCATAAAGGACTTTTTTATTCAACTTTCTTCCACATACATTTTTTAATTACGTGATATCAAGTTAAAATAAAACTAAACTAAAATATTTAATATGCTTATAATTTTCATCTTCGATAGGTACAGGTGTAAAATTAGTAATCCTCCAGAATGTTTTCGTGTTTCTATAAAAAGAGCATCAGTGGAGGGATTTACATTTGATAGTTAGAGTTTCGTATTCTTGTTCCTAGAAGACCTCACATGATTATGTATTACAAGATCAATTGACAAAGAAGTAAAAAGTTGGGAAGAATGGACATACAATCAATTGTACAAAAGCCTTGCAAGTAAGTAACTTTTTTTTTTTTTTTTTAATAACTAAAGAAAGACATTTCTGTTAGAGACAGAATTTACTTTAGTACGGCAGGATTTTATTGCATATTAAAACCATTTTTTTTTTTGTTGTTGTTGTTTGCTTTCTTTCATAAAACGACATGTGATACCGTACACATCCGCATAAACCACCGCTGTCACACTTATTATTGAAAAAAAAAAGAAAAAAAAATGTGGCTTTTACCACAAGATCTCATCGTATACGTTTTGGACTAGTGCGTAAACACAAATAATAAAACAAAATAATAAAATAAAAATAAATAAATAAATAAATAATTCTGATGTATTACAAGTCCTGTACTCCCCACTCCCATTTCGCTTGATGATGTCAGGTGCATTCGCACATGTGTTTCCTCCCAAATGATGTACAGCTCTGATGATTTCGTGATGTAAAAAAAAAAAAATGTAAGTGTAATATTGAGAACAAAATTGACTTTTTTTGGATATTTATACTACTTCTCTAGTATGGAAATCGTCTGCATTATCATGGAAAGTATTTTTTTTTTTTTTTTTTTTTATAATAATTTTAATAAATTATTTTTACTGACTGAATTTGTATAGCAAAGTATAGAAGAATGTCATGTGGTGCCACAACACACTAGTTTTTATCTGGCATCTCTTATTGTTCCCTAGAGAGAATGATTCTAAATACATGTTTATTTATGGATTTTCTATTAAAATCTTAGACGTAAGTTAGGCGCTCTGGAAATGGCTAGAACGGAGCCAGTCCGGCTCTGAGCAATACTCTATTGCAAATACTGTTTCCGAAAATCTTATGTTATACTGTTCACAAATGGCAATATTTTTAATGTATTAGAAATCATAACTTAAGTGTTTTGAACGACATTCTTTTTTATGAAATAATTTAAAATATTCAAAAGAAATGCCAAAGATCTATCAAATACTATTAGTTGATAGATGCCAACTTTAAGCAAACACGGGCGATTCTACTTTTAAAATTTTCTTTGCTCAAGACTGCGACTGATAATAAAAAAATATCCATTCCTTCCTCTCACCTCTCACCTCTCACATGACAAAATCCCACCAAAGCTGACGCATGCGCAATGGCTCCGATATGAAGACAAATAGTAAGTAATTAGATAACTAATAAGGACAATTATTAAGATATTTTTAATTTCAAGGGAGGTATTAAAACAATATTAAAAAATTAACACGGTAACTAAAATCAGGCAGATTGAAAAATGAGAAAAGTTTTAGGCAGTTTTATCATTTAATTATGTTTAAAAAAGAAAATATTATTTGTATATTATCCATATTAGACATCAATTTTAAAGAAAGAGTAATAACTAATAGTTTCATAAAAGCTTTGGATATTCCTGAAAAATCGGAAATTTATCTTTATGCATTATAATTTTCACATTTGACAAAATTGTGCATTTACTTTGACATATTTTTAAACGAAAAAATATCTTAGTTTTAAAATTCTACATTCAAGAAAGAATAAAAATTGAATTTTAATGAGTTAAAAAAAAAGAAAAATAGATAAATTTCAAATTATATAACACCACCACGTATAAGAAACTTTTTTTTGGAAAAAAAATATATATATATATATATACATTTTACTATGACTGAAATTACCTACAGAATTTTTTTTATTAAAAATATTTATCTACAAGATATTTTTCACATCTTCATCAGTTTTAATTTAAAAAAAAAATGTTCGACAAAATCTGCTATTTATTTTAAAGTTTAATATTTAAACTATGCTTACCAGTATAAAAAAATAATGTTCCGTAAAACTTTCTTTTTTTAAGTGTGTCCTCATTGAAGACAACTTTTTTGAAATTTATTCTGTAACGTCTGTTGTACCCTCCTTTTATTCACACCACTTTTCTTAAACAGTAATTTTCTTCTAGCTTAATAATAATTATATATTAAATAAAAATACCCTGCAAAGAAATAAGTGTTATAAAGGGAAATAGTAACAAAAGAATCAATATAAAATATTGACAGCTGTGACAGGGATGGTAATTTTGTACAGAACTCAAACCACTATTTACAAAAACAAATATTATTTTTGTTTTATCCAATAACTATTAAAGGAAAAAATAAATAAATAATGGTATGAAATCCTTTGCAAATTCCCATGCCTGCATACATTTAATAATAATCATAGAGCTTTTTTTTCTTTTTTCAAAATGTTATAGTTGTCACTTTTGAGTCATTTTTATTTTTTAAATCTACTAACATTGCTTTTGCAAAAAGCACACAATAGAGGGCGCACATAACACCACAAGAAGGCTTACATAAAGTCAGTAGAGGGCGTACATAGCACAACAACAAGTCTTAAATAATGTCAATAACGGACGTACATAAAGACATTACACACGGTGTATAAATTCAATGAGAAATGTGAAACGACAGAATGAATTTAGTTTTAAGAATTAATTTCTATTAGTCTTTAGTTCTTTGCTAATAAAATCAAAACTTCAGAAATATATATATATATATATATATATATATATATATATATATATATATATACAAACGGTAACAAAAGTCTCCGAACAATGGTAAAAATTCCTATGTAAAAAAAATACACTTAATACAGTTTTGTCAAATAAATCCTTGTCGAATCCTGTTTCTAGACTGCCTAAGAACAGGATTAGACAAGGATTTGTTTAACAAAACTGTATTAAGTGTACTTTTTTTACATAGGAATTTTTGCTAGTGTTCGGAGACTTTTGTTACCGACTGTATATATATATATATATATATATATATATATATATATATATATATATATTCCGTTGTAATAATTAATATAAGAAATTCTAAGAAATGTAGCATTGCTACAATTTTAGTTTTCTGTATTGCTTTTTAACTGTCGTTGAAAAGTGACAGTTACAATGAAAAAACTAGATTTTTATATTAGAATTGTATAGCAAAATCAATCTGTATTACAAACAACAAAGTACAATAGGCGAATATATGTAAGAAGATTTGTTTCTGAATGGCCCAATCGACGGTTTTATTTCTAGTTGTGAAACGTAAAAATTAAATTAAGAGCTTCGAGGATTCTCTTAAGCTGAAAAAAATGGTATGGTACCAAAATGACAATGCATTGTTACATCCAGAAAACTTGGTAGAATATGTTGAATATTCTATATTGTTGAATTTTAATTCAAAATTTTATTTGGTATACCAGTGAAAGTTAGTGAAGTTACAAAGTAATTTTTCAAGATATATCTAATATTTATGATATAAATTTACATTAGTTTTGATGGATTTCGAAACTTATTCAAAATGTGTATTTCACCGATTAACAGTTTGCTGATAATGTAGGCAGTCTACGACATCAATAAAAATATAACGTGTATTTTAGTGTGTTTACTTTTCTCGCTGTATTTAGACGAAAAAATGGTTGGAGATTCAAAATTTCGCAAGATTCGGATCCCACTGATATGTTTTTAAAGTTGCATAGAAATAAAATTGGTTTGACAGGAAATAAACATTTTTTATATTTGTTCTTATTGGAAAAGCGGTTTTAATTAAGATTAATTTCGAATTTCTTATTTAATTTAATTATATAAATATAATACAATAGCACTTTGAATTATTCTGAGGCAATACAGTGTTTCAAAATTTTAATTAAACTTTTTTTTATTGTATTTTGCTGTGTTAAAAAATTAACGTAATAACTGAAAAACGAGCGAAAAATGCATTTATTAAATCATAAATTTATGCAATAAGTAAACCATTAATATAACACTGAAATGTCATAAATTCGCCTAAAACGTGTTTAAATAAAGCTATTTTTGATAATTTTTATACATTCTTTTTTACTATATTGCCTCTTGTGCTATAATAATAAATACATTTGTTTTGTTTTTTTTTAATAAAAGGATATTTTTAAAAGTCAAATCTCACAATCTCTTTTTTATTTTATTTATTTTATTATTATTTTATTTTTTTATAATTTCAGTAAAATGCTAAAAAAAAATTACGGGACTTATATATTCATAACAAATTTATCTACGTAATTTATAAATCTTTATATAAGTTAAAGTATAATTCTACTAATTATTTAATGGTATGGAATATAATAGACACCGATAAAATAATGATTTTTTTTTTTTTTTTTTTAAATAGTTATTCTCTCACAGAAACTATTTTGTCTTTTAAATAAGTACTAAAACATACGATACTTCAAAACTCACTTAGCTTTTAACTGTCTCTGAACAAGAAGATCCAAAAAATGTATTTAAATATCTTCAATACATACATGGGAAATGCACATACGCTGGTAAATAAAATAAAATAAATAAACAAATAAAAGATTTAAATGAGAGTAGCTTCTTTTTCCATACTATTTCAAGAAAATACTTTCAGATACCTTACAAACATAAAATATTCATATTAGGTCTCTGTAATACGGTATATAAGTACCTTAAATTTCAAAGTTTCAGCAAAGTATTAGCAATAACGACGTATTTCAGGGATTATGCACAATTTATGACTATTTTGGGGAGATTATGTCTGAAATAGGAAGCTAACGTTTCGGAATAAATTGTGTTTTTCATTCACATTTCAAAGAAGAAAGCATTATTAATGAAAGTTTCTATATTTTCATTTTCTATTCTACACTGAAAAAGACTGCTTAAATATAAATATACGTTTCAAGCATTTTTTCAAGGTTGCTTTCTTTTTTAGTTTTTATTTATTTAGAACAGATACTGTTATGGTATATATATATATATATATATATACATCATAACAGGTATAATTTTATTCCCAAAAAATATTATCACTGTGAAAAGGGTCAATTTAAAATTAAGAACCAGGAATGAGAACCATACATTACTATCACGTTTCCAAAACTGTTCTTTTTTTTTTTTTTTTTTTCTTTTTTTAAATAAAATAATGAAAATTTTCAGTTTTTCAAGAAGACTGTTTCATCTTTATTTTTTTACTCATTTATTTGGCTAATTTTTAAGTTATTATTTATTTAGAATAAAATCATAACTGGTATAAATTTTCCTAAACATTATAAATAACACGGAAAATAATGTGGATTTTGACAAACTTGGGACTGGAAATGAGAACAATTTAAAATGGATATAATAGCACACATTTAACGCACCATTAATCCTTAAATGCATAGCGATCTAGATCTGCATCATATGTTTAAAACCTCATACACTGTATGTAAATAAGTCTTAAAGTAAAACAAAAAAATGTCTGAAAAAGTATTTAAGACACGTAAGTATCTGAAAAAAAAAACAGCTTAGACATAATAGGTATCCTTATTTAAGAAACCTTTTGTATCTTAATAACTGGTGGTAGAAATGAAACAATGTAAAATGTCTTAATACAAACATATATCTTAAAGTTAGACATTCAAAATATCTTAAAATAAAAGATTTTGTATTGCATCATTCATTGTTTAAAAAAAGAGTAGTGGTGCCATCTACTGATCATTATATTAAGATGAAGAGAGAAAAAAAAAATAACTATCAAAGATTTAAATCTGTTTAAAAAAAAAAAAAAAAAAATTGAGAACTTTTAGTAATGTGAGATTTTTCTGATAATCATATTATCAAAACTTCGAGGATCGAGGGATGGAAATTTCACATATTTATAACAATTAGAAATTTAATTCTATTAGGTTTACTCAATAACTTAAATATAAAGGCACAATTTCTGTTTTTTTTTTTTTTTTTTTTTTTTTTTTTTTTTGTGTGTGTGTGTGTGTGTATATATATTTATATATATTTGAAATTTTCTAACAGCGTTATCTCAGTTTGAATTTTACCTGAATTCGTGATTTTCAAAATGCTAAAACGTCAACCGATATTTAAAAAAAGACTTAATAATTTTTCTTGGATGATTAATAGATCCTACTTATAAGAATTGGGGAATGGATTTTGTAATATCTTTAAACAAAAAATATTAAAAGGAATATAATTTTTTTTTTTTTACATAGACATGCAAATTTTTTTTTATTCTCAAAAACTAATAAATAAATTTCAAAATCCATCGCCATTTTTTTTTTTTTTTTAAAGTACAGTCGGTAACAAAAGTATCCGAACACTAGCAAAAATACCTGTATAGAAAAAGTAGAGTTAATACAGTTTTGTTAAATAAATCCTTGTCGAGTCATGTTCTTAGACTGACTATGAACATGATTCGACAAGAATTTATTTAACAAAACAGTATTAACTCTACTTTTTTTATATAGGAATTTATGCTACTGTTCAGATACTTTTGTTACCGACTGTAGGCTCTTTGAAACATACAAAAATATATTAAGTTTTACACTAATTTTCTGTAGAAGTTTTATCATTTTGAAAATCACAAATTCATGAAAAAATACAAACTGAGAAAACGCGATTTAAAGATTTTAAATGTGTAAAAAATATATCAAAACTCATAAGAATTATTGCCTAAATATACTTTCAATGAATGAAACTACCTAGTATAGTTCAAATTATAAATCTTAAACGGAAATATTAGCAAATTTTCGGTAGTGCGAATTCAAAGGTGTTAATTCCCATTAAAACATAAAACTGTATATTTTATCGAGTTTTGTTGCGTTCTACAGAGACATGATTGGTAAAGAGACGAAATTCCGACACTAGCTTTCCGATTCCAACTCCTGTCTGGTTTCGAGAATATTTTCGGTAATGGATTTTTTTTTTTTTTTTTCCTGAATTAAATGGTATTTTATTTATGCTCTAGAAAATTCTAATATCTATTTTTAACAGAAAAGCACAATTACAAGCCACCTTTGTTTATTTATTTGTTCAAAAGCTTTAAAGCCTAAAATGGCTTTTTAAGCCTAAAATGGCGGTATTTTAAGATATTTGAGTATTGTATTTTAAGATATTTGTATTTTAAGACTTAATTTCAGATATAAACCGGTGTTTCAAAACGTAAGACATTTTCTTTCGCTCAAAAAATGACCACCCATTTAAGAAATATTTTAAAGTGAATTTAAGACGTTTACGTTTACAGTATATCTCTTTAGGTAGAAATTTTGCACATTGTTTTATTATTATTATTATTTAACCAAAGCTATTTTATCCTTTTCGAACTCTTACCCATTTGATTTGAAATATTATCTATTAAAAATAAAAATCAATGCATTTAAAGGTTAAGTGAAAACATATTTGAGTTTTAATTATTTTGTACTATCATTTTTGACAACGTTTGGAGAAATTTTTCTAAATACTAATCAACATTAATTATTACTAATGCAGTCGTCAATTATAATTAAAAATAAAAATCACTTTTTAATCACTTTTTTTTTTCTGCAAAATTATATTATTCGCAATATTAGTTCCGAAATGAGATTTTCTTAGTAACTGACCATTTACAGCCAGCAAATGTACATATTAGAAGTTGATTATTTCCATTTTTTAATTTTTTAAATAAAGAGCCTAAATAAAGAAGAAGTAGGAAAATATATTTTTATTTAATTACATAAAATATATTCATCCGGGTTCCCACCACCAATCTCTTTATTTCAAGGACACGTCCACCACTATTATTTTCAAGCAATTTTCTTATTGCTTATACACTGTCCTTTTAAGAAGAAATCTCTTTTTTGGTATTTGGGGTGAAAGAGGCTCCGGAAAAATTCGGGCCGTGGGAAAACTGTTAATATAGTATTAATCAAAACCAGTAGGCTCACTAATCGACTCCATATCAGCAACAAAATAATCTTCGACGAATTAAAAAAAAAAGACTAATAATATTTATATTTAATATTAATATTTTAAAATTATTTATTCATATTTATTGGAATCATTTCAATTATTATTATGTTTTTTTTTTTTTTTTTTTTTTTTTTTTCTTTTCTTTTTAATTATCAAGTTTAGCTAAATATTTTATACATAATGTTTTTTTTCCCCATGATAACAAAATTTATTTTTTTATGACGAATGCAGACGATTTTTAATCCCGGAGACATACAGCATTAAATTTCCAAAGGAAATTAACTTTGAGCTATACAGAAGATATCTTAAGAAATGTAGAAGCTTTTTTTTTTTTCTTTTTAATTCCCTTTCTTTGTTTTTGCTTTTTCTTTTTTGTTAAAAATGAAAAAAAAAAAAAAAAAGATAACTTATCACAGACTTATGATGTAACCATTCAATTTAAAGGTATTAACGAGTTCTTTAGAAACTTACCCATTTTGAAAAAAAAAATCATCTCTTGAATTGGAGATACTCCCCATTGGATAAATTGTTCAAAAAGCACTTTAGAATATCATAGAAAATTTATTTCCCGTTTTTCAAGGTTAAATTTCCGGGAGAAAGTAATGTTATATTTCTTCAAAAAGTGCCAGCAGAATCGTCGCTTTAACTACTCAACCCAGTTAGTGGCAAGGAAGTAACTGCAACATGACGGATATATGTTTCAGCTTTCAACTACAGAAGCAAGTAATTAAGAGGTAGTTTAAGTTCTAGAATGGTACTTCGGTTCAAAGGCAGTCGAGAAATGATTATGATACAGAACCACCTACATGGTTAACAATTACATGTGTGCAAGATAAATTTGAAATTCATGGAACAGTTCGTGATGTTCATAAAGGACAATTAAGGCCGCTGAAACTTTCGATTTTATCAGAATACACCATTTATTTTTCAAATTGTACTGGCAACCTTACATTCCCCAGACCTTCAACCCTGTAGAACTGAAAATAAATTTTCTAGGACACTTCAAAATGTGTATAAATTTTTTGAAGCACCCAGTATATATATATGTAATAATTTCATAGATTCTTTAATTAGTTTACAGTCACAAGTTTTTTTTTTTTTTTTTTTTTTTTTTTTTTTTTTTTTTTGGTATCCTAAATAATATTTTACAGAATTTTTTATTACATAAATATAAGCATCAGTATGCTAATTGCTTGTTCGTATATCCAATTTATTAAGTTATTTTAGATATTCTAGATTAATGTTTATTCAGTTATTTTATTTATTTATTTTTTATGTGAAGTTTTATGTGAAGGAAAAAACCTAATATTTAAGCTTTACTGCATATAACACTATTATGTATATTGTACATAAACATATTATATAGTTCACGTTTGATTATATTTTTACAAATATTTTTAATACTATTTTTATTATTACTGTAAAAATTCCACTAACAAATTTTAAAAGAATTTGTTAGGCAAAATTTAAATTAAAGAGTAATCTTTTTGAATTATATATATATATATATATATATATAAGTTAACGTTAAAACATTTTATAAAACCTCTTTTGTACACCGAGAAGAATTTTAAATTCTTACGAGTTCTTCATAAAGATCACGCGAAGTAAACTTATCTCTTTATGCTTCATTTTTATTAAGTCCTTTTTCCATGCAACAAGCGACGTACTTAGAAAATCTGCCAGATGTTTCCTACAAGAGTAGACAGAAGTGTGCTTTCAAGAATTTCTTAAGAAATAAACTTATAAACTGAATTTAATACAAATAAGTCTGTAGCTTGTAGGAAGTTTTTGAAGAACGATATAACATTAATGCTAGATGTTCTTTATTTAATTTAATAATACCTTTACGTATAATAAAAAAAAAGATGTATTTGGGTGTATGTATGCCAGTCGCTTTAAAGGAAAAGGGATGATGGCTAACCTACAGAATTGTGTATGGAGGTACCTCCTGATGCACATCGAAACGTGCGTTTTTAATTTTTAATTAGATTTTTTTAATTAATTAAATTTCCGAAATGATTGACTCTAGTGATAGAAATGTAAAAAAGGAAATGACTTACCGTGGTCCACTAGCTCAGTTGACGATTAACACGAAGGTCGTTGATTCTTTACTTCAAGATCAAATGTGTTAAATTTTGCAGAAAATTACTAGAAAAGGAACCAATTGATAAAAGAAATTTTTTTAATATCTTAACAGTATCCTAAACCGTAAGGAAGAAGAAAAAAATGAGAGAAAAAATTAATTAATTAAAATTAATGTTAGGTTAGTCGCTTTTTAGGCAAACGACTGAACACACACTGTAAAAAAATATGTCCTATTTGCTGCCAAAAATTCTCTGTAATTTGAGAAAATACGCGTAATTTACGAAAAAAATTACGTTGTCAGAACGTATTTTCTCAAATTACAGATAATTTCTGGCAGCAAATAGGACATATTTTTTACAGTGCAGAGCTACAAAATTTTGTATGGAGGTCTGTTTTGACATTTCCTGGAGCACCTTTAAAAGACAGATTTTTTCCCCTCTTTTTCAATATATATATTTTTTTTAATTAATTAGTTTTTCATTTAGGTTAGATTGTCTGCAGTCATTTGAAAAGATTAAGACCACTAGCCGATTTTCATTTTTTTTAACACATTGCATCATTTGCGCAGATTATTGCGTCATCTCATATGCTAATTTCATCAGACGCATTCTGCTGCTATAAATAAAGGTGCCCGGCACGTTTATCGCCCGCTGTTTATTGGATTTTGCCGTAGAGAGGGCTGTTGTGTAATTATTGTAATGGTCAAAAAACCTTTACTTACTGCTACAAAAAGGACAAAAATATTTACCCTGCATAAAATTGGATTTTCTGAACGTCAAATAAGTTCGAGGGTAAATGTGAGCAAGACAGCTGTACATCAAACTATTAGTAAATTTAAAATTTCGGGAAAATTTGTGGACTTTAAGAGGAGCGGTCTCCTAGAAAAAAGAGTGTACGTGATGATCATGTAATAAGAAGGATGGTCACACGGGATCCAAAAACCTCCTGCAATACGATTAGATATTCTCTGGCTGCAAAAGGCATCAACGTCAGTTTGAGTACTATTTCAAGTTGTTTGGCCAAAGATTGTAGTTCATCCTCCCATAAACATGCAATGAAACCTCTACTAACTACACGTATGAAAAAGAAACGACTCTTAAGGTCCACAAATTTTCCCGAAATTTTAACTTTACTAATAGCTTGATGTACAGCTATCATGCTCGCATTTACCCTCGAACTTATTTGACGTTCAGAAAATCCAACTTTTTGCAGGGCCAATATTTCTGACCTTTAAGTAACAGTAAGTGAAGGTTTTTTATCCATTACAATAATTACACAACAACACTGTCTACGGATAAAATCCAATTATCAACAGGCAATAAACGTGCCGGGCACCTTTATTTATAATAGTAGAATGCGTCTGATGCAATCGGCTCATGAGATGACGCAATAATCTGCGCAAATGAAGCAATGTGTTAAAATACTAAAAATCGGCTACTGATTTTATTCTCTTGCAAATTACTGTAGTATTACGTCTGATGTCATAAAATTAAAATTAAAATCTGTCTAAAAAATATTTGTCTGAAAAACGTACTTTTTCAGTTTTACCAGCGCCATTTATTGTTGTCCAGTTAGCACCTGAATTTAAATGTGCAGTTATGACACAAGGACCCGGAATACATATATCGTAGGAGTGGACACGAAGCCAGGCTATAAGCAATTTCAATTTTTTTTTTATTATTATTATTTTTAAATAAAAGTAAGCACTTTATTTCAGCGGGTGGTTGAAGGGGACGACAGCAGCCTCACACAGAATTATATGCCAAATAAAACTGATCCTAAACCTATATTAGATTATTTTTAATGTAGATTAATTTTAATTATTTTACTTTATTATTCTTACTTCTTAATCTGCAATCTGTATTTATGATAATAAAATACAGGGCAAGTTAAAATCGTGTGAGTGACACATCAGGTTACTTCTAGAGGATTACTGTTTCAAAAAAAAAAAAAATGTATGTTAAATTCTGATTGAATATGTTTCATTGCAGTAAAAATATGAGCTCATTTTATTTTTGAATGCGAATAGAAAATAGGATATACTTTCATGAAAGAAGTTAAAATTGCTCTCAAAATATTTTAAACACTTCTTTTTTTATGTATTTTAACTATATAAAATTTCCTGAAATAACGTTAGTAACATAACTAGTAATGTCGCTTTTTATAGTCTATGGTTATAATCTGTTTACTATGAAATGATTCATAGTTTTTTAATAACAAATTACAAAGCGTATAATTTTGTACTTTTAAATTAATTTTCATGAATCTATATCTCTTGAATGAATAAACATGTAACAAGTTTATTTATTACTTTCTAAATTATATATAAGAAGAAAATATTAGATAAATAAAAAGTTTCGATTTTTGGTTTTCGATAAATTTACATGTTTTGAGATCTCATGAACATGATTCGCTCAATTTTTTTTTTTAATGTCTGTCTGTGTGTATGTGTATCAAACCCGCATAAAATTGTGGGTGCTCTATCTCACAAATCTAAATCCGGGATTCATCAAAACTTAATACTGGTTTGGACATGAACTTAAATTTGTGCTGATTAGATTTGAGGTTACGAGGACAATGCAGGGTGTATATCCGACGACGTTGGTCGACGACAGTATCATCCGACGACGCTGTCGCATTTTCTCTGTCAATGAAACAACGTTATCAATGGATTTTCAATGCAGTTCAATGTAGGGAGGTGGATGCGTAGTTTCAATAACGGACATTAAAACATTCACGATGAAGAAATATGCGGGCCGCTTTTTCCTATTGAGGATCATTTGCTTATATAATTTCAAGATAATATTAAGGTGAACTTAAGATACTTCATTACTTCGCTGTCAAAGCATTATCTTCAAATTTTCCGTTTAATTCTTCAACAAATGAAATGTTGCGTACTTGGGGGTTCGTGAGTTGTCCGAGAATGAAAGGCCAAACGTACAAAAATTCAGTAATTTATTCACAGAAAGTTCCAGAAAAATACAGGTCTGTAAACCAAGTATCAGCTTCAATTCAAACAGTAAACACAGCTTAAACAACAGCTGTTAATAGCAAATCCACAGTACAAACTGTATCGCAATAACACATAAAGCAAGTCTCTTCCAAAGAGGCTCAAGAGCAATGCAAGCACTAGCGAAGCTGTCTGAAAACTGAACTGAACTGACTCTCTGCCTTGGCGAGAAGCGCTCCTTATATACTGTTCCATGGAACCCAGATTTTTCGAGAAAACTCTAGAAATTGGTCAACCAATCAACTTACAGCTTCCATATTTGGTATATCCCTAATAAGGATTTTCTCGCCAAGGTCGCCAAAAAAATCGCCAAGGTGGGAAAAAGTCGCCAAATTTGGTGTCAAATCCATTACCTGCCTTATTGGGGCTTTTTAATGCGTTTTTAAGGGAAAATAAGGCTATTTCAACGCTAAAACGACAGCACTTTATCAACTTACTAAGCCTCTTTGAAAGAATTTATACAAAAATAAACACAATTATTTACAATTTTGTAACAATATTTTCATTTCATGAATTGTGAAGTTATAGGTGGCAACATTCTCTGACGAAGGTATAAAAAAAACTCGTGCTCGAAGTTATTAAATGCCTTAACGATAATGACATCTATTAATAGTACTTCATTAAGCATTAAAAGTGTTTTTCTAATAGCGGTTTCCCTTTGTTTAATTTCGTCATGAAACTTATTTTCTGGATTGCCCTCAAATATCGCCGCTACTATACTGTTGTCTCCTCGATTTAAAGGAAGGTTATATATCCACTTCTAACGTTTATAAATACACCGAACTTAATATGTGAGATGAATATTATATAAAATTATGCTGACACAAAATCTTTTTCTATCATCTTTCTGTAATGCAAACTTAATTTGAGATGTTAAATTATTTACTTTTATTTAAAAAAAAAAAAAAAAAAAAAAAAAAAAAAAAGATAAAGAAAGTTAAAAAAAAAAAAAAAAAAAAAAAAAAATACACAGGTATTCATTAATTCGAACCTACTAAGGTTTATTAAAGTTTTCCTAAAATTTTTCTTATGATCAGTAATCCGCCAAGATAACTTACCATTATACTTTTTTTTTTTTTAAATCCTTAACTCTTCTATTTTTTCACTTCTATAAGAATTGTAAATTTTTATGGAAAAGCCTGTCAAATAAATATCCTTTAATATACATAAATATGTATTTATGTATGTGTATGAATAATGCGGTTTTAAATAAACCAATAACGTATTTGCATATTCTATCAGATATTTCTTCAGTAAACGAAACATTTTAGGGATTCTATAGTAAAGAAAATTCTATATTTTAAATTTAAGATATCAAGAACATTTTATTCGGTTACATACATGGAGAATATCATACACCTGAGTCCCGAATTTGAGTTTGCATTGTTGGAATAACACATAGAGATAGTTTAGCCTTTGAAGGTTTTTTATATGAATTTAGAAATTATCAAAATAACACATTTAAAATGAATAAATATAGAAACATTTAAATAAAATTACTTCTTTACCCATTTCTAAAAATGACAATTATTAGCATTTAATATATGAAGGAGTTTTCTATAAACATTCAAGATAATTAGTGCAGATTATATACATCAATAATTTTTAATGATACGTTAAACTCCAGATTATCCGCTAGCGGATTGCGGAAAAAGAACAGTTTTAAGAAAGGCCAGGATAGAAAAAATTGTTTTCTCTACAAGAAACAAATCGAATGATTGATTTTTTAGAAAAAAAAAAAAAATGTAACTATAAAGAATTATGTTTTTGTTGTTGTTGTTTAACTAATGTATAGTGTATTACGGAACTGTATAATTTAGTGCATAAATTGGCTTGCAGCTTGTACCTGGGTTCATCGTAAGCAATATTTTGTTTATTGTTTTTACATTTATAAGTACTTAAAATACAAATATTCTTTAACCACATTTCTTGAAATGATAGAAGATTCTCCGCAAGTGTTAACACAACGAGCCCATTGTTAAAATAGCGATGATAGTCATATGATGAAAGAAAAATAAACAGTAAGAGAGCAATACTGAAACACTGGATGTTTTTCAAATCCTAAACTGTCGGACAATTTGCCCCCCCCCCCCCACTCCCATCCTTTGGTCTCGTTCTCATCGCTAGCCTTAGGAAAAATAGTTATACTATATTTCATTTATTTTTAAAGAAAAGCATACTAATTCTTAAATTTATAATATACCTTACATAAGCTTTTCATAATTTTTGGCTGATTAATTTCAGTCACAATCGTGACCATCCTCAGAGCCAAGATAAACGTCGACGTCCTTCTGTTTATAATCCCGCGGAATGCTGTGGTTGTTACTTCGCTTCACTTCAGAGTCTTGCAAGATGTGTTGCCATGCAGCAGGGATGATGGAATGTTCTCTATCGTTTACAGTGTTGGGGTTAGTAATAATTTCGAGGGCCTCCCGTTTTAGAGCGTAATTATGGTTATTGTATGGTGCTATTTTTTGGATGTTAATGGAGTTAATGTTTATGGGGTTAACACCATTAACATTCAAAAAATAGCACCTTACAATAACCATAATTACGCTCTAAAACGGGAGGCCCTCGAAATTATTACTAACCCCAACACTGTAAGCGATAGAGAACATTCCATCATCCCTGCTGCATGGCAACACATCTTGCAAGACTCTGAAGTGAAGCGAAGTAACAACCACAGCATTCCGCGGGATTATAAACAGAAGGACGTCGACGTCTATCTTGGCTCTGAGGATGGTCACGATTGTGACTGAAATTAATCAGCCAAAAATTATGAAAAGCTTGTGTAAGGTATATTATAAATTTAAGAATTAGTTATACTATATTTTTACTGTATTGTGAATATTTCTAATGTTCATATTTTATTTTATCTACATTACAATCTTGTTTTTGAGCTACAGTATTTTCCATGTTGTTTGCCTATTCTTTAAACCATTCTGCGATTTATCCATGATTTGCATAATTCGCTGAACCTGTGTCACACGATTCCATGGATAATCCGGAGTTTACTCTATTTTATGTATGAAGAAGATTCCTATGGATATTCTAAGAAATATAAAAAACGTTAATCTTTTATATATATATATACGTTTAAAAGTATACTTAACACAATAATTTTTAATGGTTATTTTTCTATGACGGAAGTTCCTACGATTATTTTAAAAAATATGATTAACTTTAAAAGCATTGGTCATACCTTTTAAAGTAAGAATTATATATATACTAGGTATTTTTAACTGATTTTGTATATATGGAGGTGTTTTTTAAATATATATATATATATATATATATATATATATATACACATAATTAATTTTAAAAACCTTCTCATAAACTGAAAGCGGAATTTATACAATAAACGGTTTTAGTGATATGATGACATTAATGCATGAACAGATGATTTCTATAAAAATACTAGCAAATATAATTTACTTTAGTAAAACTTATCAATTGTTAACTAAAATTTATGCTAGAACTATTAAACGTTACTTTAACAAAGTTTTAAGTCATTTCTTAACATTTTCGTAAGTTGTAGGGTAGAGTTGGGTTGAATGGGACACAGGACAAATGGTACAATAGCAAAACTTTTATGTTTTGCAAGCACCATAAAATTTACAGTTTTTCTGATATATGGCAGTACTGAGGTCATTCATAAAGTGTAGTTTCAGAATTGTGCTATCTATAGAAGGGCAGAAAAAATTAAAGTGTTCTTTTCTGCTGCCAAAGTAGGTTTTTACTGATTCAATTCGGTAGTAGTTAAGAAATTAGCTATTTGCTTAAAGTTAATATAACTCTTATATGGTGAAAAAGCATAATCTTTTATTATATTTCTGATATTCAAGATGAATATTGACAATTATTCTTTAAGCCTATTTCCTGTTTTATATGATCATGTGGTAGTGGGGAGGAATGGGGCATTCCCCACTATGTGCTAATTCAAAATGGTAAGCAAGAATTAAATTAAAACAAATCTTAAATAGATTTTCAATATTTTTATAAATTGTAGTTCAGTATTTATAATATGGAATTATAAAAGCATGGATTTAAAGAAAAATAGATTGAAATTAATTGTTCTGATTTATTGTTTATAATAATTATGATTAAAAAATTATAAGTTAGAATATTTAATGAAACTTAAATTAATAATATCAATAATTAAAAAAATAAATAAATAAACTAATAATAATTTGATTAAAACCACAATTTCAATCAAGCTAATTAAATAAATCCTGGTGATTATTAATATAATACAGAATAGAATGCTGATTTTTCCCGATTAGTCGGAAACAAAAATTTATCTGGATAGTTTGTACTCTATTATAATGATTTATATCTTTCTAGTGTCCTTTTTATTTATAGATTAGATCTTATTAGATTAAATTACCAAAGCACTAGGAACTGTGCGAATCAAAAGAATTTTGCTTTTTGATGTTAATTTGAGTCAATATATCAGTTTATGGTAATTTCAGTCAATTCATAGTGCGTAATAAAATCACATAAACCAATCTAACTTTAAAAATTTATTTACATTCCATTTTGTTTTAATTGCTTTGTTACCTCCAGTCCTGTCCCATTCGTCCTACATATGGGGATGAATGGGACAATGCACATGCATGTAATATATATATATATATATATATATATATATGTATATAATAAAGTTAGTATGTTTATATGTAAGTGATTACTGAAGTGTACTTGTGAGCAATGTTACAAAATTCTGAATTACATATGGGGAATGTTATTTATAAAAACATGAAAATGTCCCATTCATCCCCACTCTCCCCCATCTTTCTCTATTTAAATATTCAGTACTGCTGAGGTTTGAATTTTATCTTTAACTAGCAGGCAACGCCCGCTTCGCTGGTCCCTATTTTTAAATGAATCACTATAATGAATTCTCAAAATTGCATTAATTTTTATCACATGAAAAAAAGAGAAACAAAATCTGAGTAGGAAAAATATCGCACCGGGTTCTCACTGCCTTCGGAAAAAATTCCCAAAATGCTCTAACTCTTATTTCTATTATTTTCCCACTTCGCCCCCCCCTCCTGTCTATCCTAATAATTTTACAAATTTGAAAATATCCGCAATCGATTTGTAAGTATCAAAAACCTCTATGCACCGGTTTTGAACGATATATCTCTATTTTTATTTTTTTACCGCTCTACTCCCCCCCCTCCCAATAATTTTAAAAATTCGAAAATATCCGCAATCGATTTGTAGGTATGGGAAACCTCTATGTACCAATTTTGAATGATCTAACTCTATTTTCTTTTTTTTTGCCCCTCTGCCCCCCCTTCCCGGCCCTCCTAATAACTTTACACTTTCGAAAAAATCCCCATTCGACTTGCAGGCCTCTAAAATCTATCTGTACCGATTTTGAACGGCCTAACTGTATTTCTATTTGTTTTTGACCATAGCCCGCCCTTCCCGCCCCACCTAATAATTTTAAAAATTCGAAAGTATCCGCAATCGATTTGTAAGTATCGAAAACATCTATATACCAATTTTGAACGATCTAACTCTATTTTTATTTTTTTGCCCCCCCTCTCCCCTCCCCGTTTCCCGGCCCTCCTAATAACTTTACACTTTCGAAAATATCCCCATTCGACTTGCAGGCATCTAAAACCTAACTGTACCAATTTTGAACGGCCTAACCGTATTTCTATTTGTTTTTGCCCCATAGCCCCCCCCTTCCCGCCCCTCCTAATAATTTTACAAATTCGAAAATATCTGAAATCGATTTGTAGGTATCGAAAATCTCTATATACCAATTTTGAACGATCTAACTCTCTTTTTATTTTTTGCCCCCCCCCTCTCCCCCCCCCCTGCTGCCCCACCTCGGGGCTGAATTTCTAAAATTCCAGAAATTGGTTTTTAGATATTTGCATCAGCTATATTTTAGAGCAAAAACTTCACGCATATCTATTTTTTTGTTTGAGATATATAGGATTATGCGAAATCACGTTTTTACGCATGTGAAATCACGTTTTTCCCCCCCGCCCCCCTTGGGGACCGAATTTTGAAAATTCCAGAAATTGGTTTTTTGACATTTGTATTAGCTATATTTCAAAGCAAAAATTTTACGGATATCTGTTTTTTTGTTTGAGATATGAAGGATTTTGTGAAATCACGTTTTGCCCCCCCTCCCCCCCTTGGGGGGCGAATTTTGTAAAATCGCTTCTTAGTGGATGCCCCTACGTCATATCAGAAATCGATTTGTAGGTATCGAAAACCTCTATATACCAATTTTGAACGATCTAACTCTCTTTTTATTTTTTGCCCCCCCTCTCCCCCCCCTGCTGCCCCACCTGGGGGCTGAATTTCTAAAATTCCAGAAATTGGTTTTTAGATATTTGCATCAGCTATATTTTAGAGCAAAAACTTCACGCATATCTATTTTTTTTGTTTGAGATATATAGGATTATGCGAAATCACGTTTTTACGCATGTGAAATCACCTTTTGCCCCCCCGCCCCCCTTGGGGACCGAATTTTGAAAATTCCAGAAATTGGTTTTTTGACATTTGTATTAGCTATATTTTAAAGCAAAAATTTTACGGATATCTGTTTTTTTGTTTGAGATATGAAGGATTTTGTGAAATCACGTTTTGCCCCCCCCTCCCCCCCTTGGGGGGCGAATTTTGTAAAATCGCTTCTTAGTGGATGCCTACGTCATATCCGAAATCGATTTGTAGGTATCGAAAACCTCTATATACCAATTTTGAACGATCTAACTCTCTTTTTATTTTTTGCCCCCCCTCTCCCCCCCCTGCTGCCCCACCTGGGGGCTGAATTTCTAAAATTCCAGAAATTGGTTTTTAGATATTTGCATCAGCTATATTTTAGAGCAAAAACTTCACGCATATCTATTTTTTTGTTTGAGATATATAGGATTATGCGAAATCACGTTTTTACGCATGTGAAATCACGTTTTTCCCCCCCGCCCCCCTTGGGGACCGAATTTTGAAAATTCCAGAAATTGGTTTTTTGACATTTGTATTAGCTATATTTTAAAGCAAAAGTTTTACGGATATCTGTTTTTTTGTTTGAGATATGAAGGATTTTGTGAAATCACGTTTTGCGCCCCCTCCCCCCCCTTGGGGGGCGAATTTTGTAAAATCGCTTCTTAGTGGATGCCTACGTCATAGAAAGAACATTGTCACAAAATTTCATGCTTCTAGGTCCAGGGGTTTGGTCTGGGCGTTGATAGATCACCCCCTCACTCACTAACTCACTCAGGAAGTGTTCTTTTATATATATAGATATAGATGTTCGTTCTTCACCTTTCCACTTTAAATAATTGAAAAAATCAATTTATGCTTCCCTTATTGTATGTATATTTTTCCTTTTTTTACGTTCATTTCTTCAAAGTTTCTCTAAAAAAAATCTGCCCGCCAGCTGCCAAGCGGCTCTACACTCAAAGCTGGTAGACGTGAGGTGCTGGTTTCGATCCCACGTCGTGCTTGTCGGCCTAAACTTCCGAAATTTTCTATCGTTTTCCTCGAAACTGGTGTAAATGCGGTTAGGACCCCTTAGAAAGACTATCAGGTAGGGCATTTCTCCTCAGGCCTTGGACCCAGGAGAATTTAATCGGCCTTATACCCAAAACACCTAAAAAAAATCTCTAAAAACGTACCACCTCTCTCCCCCCCCCCTTCCCACTAAAAAAATGATATTTTTGTTATATGAACCTGTTTCAATGAATATAAATATGCAACAATATGATTTTCTTCAAAGCATTTTATTTTTATCTATCATGTTCTGTTTAATTAAGAATCCTAATGCACTATATTCTTTTAATTGGAGGTTTACTTTCAAACAAAAATACATTATGTTTTCGGCACTTTTAATTTGAATAAAAGGTAAAATTTCAAAAAGATCTTGGAAATCATCAGAAAGAAAATAAATCGTATTTTTAAAAGCAAAACATTTGAAAATTTGTTACATACGAAAAACTTTGAAGAAAAGTTCAAGGTGTTTGATGAAAAGTAATTAAACAAATTTTCCAATTAGTTTAAATTTGTTCTGAAGTGAAAATTGTACTGAAAAATTCATAAGAACGTTATTTTAAGTGTCTTACAAATTTTCAGATTTTATTAAAAAACTTTTGTATATATATTTTTGCATTTAAATAACTTATGTATATTTATTTACTTTTCAACCGATAATAGTTTTTTTCAGTAGTAACTATATAATTAAAGTTCCACTTTTTAAGAAATTATGACTTTAAATGTAACACTAAAAGGAAACAATATTCTTTTGAAATTTAAAAATTAATAGAAAGTTTATGTCTTGATTAATTCAGATCTACAATTTTATTTTGCAGTATTTTTTATTTATTTATTTATTTATTTTTTTTTTTTTAAATATTGGTGTTAATTAGCTTTTAGATCACAAATTTAAAAGTTGCTTGATAATAACTTATTTTTAATAACATATTTCAGTATTATTTCAGTTTCGTGTATATGTAACTTTTTATTGCATTTTTCTGTAATTAGTGTCATAAAATAATTTTTATTCATTATAAATGTTAAAAAACATCATAAAATAGTAAGCTATATACATTGATTGATATATTTTATCGTTATATGTTTCGTTAATTTATATAATATTTTTCATTGTTTCTTTTATATATAAATATACAAAAAAAAAAAAAAAAAAAAAAAAAAACAGTTCACTTTTTTACTTTCTTCTCTATATATAAAAAGAAAATATAGGATTCGTGAAAGTTTCAGAACTCAATATTTTGACGGATTTGCACGTTTTGATATGTTCTGAACACGATTTAACTGTTTTTAGAAATGGCCTGAGTGTCTGTATCACAAATTTTAGGGACGCTGTATCTCATGAACCAACGAATGAAATTAAACAAACTTTGTATTTGCTGGACCCTAACCTAAACTGGCGCTGATTAGATTTTCGAATCGATTGGTCAACAGGTAGCGCTGTCATCACATTTTTCTTTCAAAATTTTAACGTGGCAGTATCGGACAAAATTTTGTATAAATGTATGTAATGAGATTTATTTTTAATGCATGATTTTAAATTGATATGAATTATTCGTAAAAGTACAGTAATAAACTAGGAAAAGTGTATATAGACGCGTTGTTTCTCCATGGGGGAATTACCCCACAGGGGGTGTACGTACATTTCCAATATAGGCATCTTTCAAAATAACTCGTCATTATCTTTTAAACGATTGTTTGAACCATAGGTCTGTGGTAAATTAAAAAAAAAAAGTTGTATATATTTTTAATTTTTAACGAAAAAAAAAGTCTTAGAAAAAAGAAAAGAAAAAAAAAAAAAATATATATATATATATATATATATATATATATATATATATATATATATACTACTACTACTACTAAGTGACAAAAAAAAAAAAAAAAAAAAAAAAAAAAACGACTTGGATATTTTTCATTTTTTTTCCTATAATCGCTAATTTTATTGATTCAAAACTAAATCTTTGAACAGATTTTACTACATTGTGTTCCGCGTGCAATAATTGTTCGGAAAATTGTAATTTTAGAAAGTATTTCAAAAACGGCAAGAATAAGGCAATTAACGATACCACAAAAAATACGAATTATAGAGCGAAAAAAAAAATATTTTAATACGTGGGGTGTCAAAATGCTTAAATGTTAACAATATATTAGTGATCTGGTTTTTAGAAAGATATAATATTTTTTGGCTGTTTAAACTGCATATTTGTCCTCAGGCGACCACGTTACTCATCCAGTCGAGACGACCGCAAGTTTAAAAGCCAACGCTTAAAAAATCAGTTTGCACTACATTTAGAACATTAAAGGGATTCAGAAAAAGTTCTTAGTAACATAATTTATTTAAATACAGTGAAATAAATTGGCAATTAAACAAAGCAGGTTTAATTGCCAGAAAATCGGAAAAAAAAAATCATTCTTAACGAAAAGAATTAGAAAAACAAGGCATTAAAACATTTAAAAAAAAAAAAAATGATCAATTAATTATTGGGCTGAAGTTGTTCTCTCTGATGAGTAAAGTTGAACTTATTTCGAACTGACAGAAATAAGCAGATCTGATCACGAAAATGTGACTGACTTAATGAAAATCGCATTTTTAAAACAATGACGCATTCCTCGTACATTACAATACGAAAATGCATAATTTTTCGGTGAGTCTGGCAAATTTTCATGTCCAAGGAATCAATTTACCCGAAATAAATTTTGGCCACTAAAAAATTGATACCTGACCGACTACTTTGGGGATATTTCAGCTTCTTCCAAAATCAGCATTTCAAGATGATAAAGCGCCTTGTTATGTGGCACTTGAGATACATTTATTTGATTCAAGTTGTTAAAACTACTTATCCATTCTTATGAGCATCTATAATTTTGTAAGTTATCGTAACTTTTTTTTACTTAAAATTAAATCTCACAAAGAATATCGCAGGATTTCTTCCTTATTAGACCTGAAAATTGTCCTAATCTCAATCCGCTTGAAAATATTTAGTCTATAAAAGAGGGTGGGGATTAGAAATTTGTAGCCTACAACTTTGAAAGAACTAGCAAAAAATATTTATGATATTTAGCACAGTGAAATTTCTGAGTTTCATGTTAAAAAACTGTAAAATAATATGCAATTTCCCATTAAAGCACCAATTCCATATAAAGGCGGAATTATCCAAACCAGAATACATATTTTTATTAAATAATTGTTTAGACCTAAAAAATAAATAGTTTTGTTTCATAAATTAAAATAGCACTTGTTTATTTCATATAATAAATCATGATAGAATACAAAGTATCTGTATATTATATTACGTTTAAAAAGAAAATTGTATGTAGATTTTTATTAAATGCTTCGTAAAGTGTAACAAAATGAATTATTAAATCGAAAAGGTACATAGGTATAGTGTTATGACTTCTGTATTATACAAACATAACAATATTATTTGTTGCAATCATTAGTTTTTAAATTATTACAAACCCAAAAGGTATAAGTCAATTCTTCTGCAGTGCGGCTTTTTTTTTCTTTTTTGTCGCTTAGTGTATATATATATTATATATATATTTCTTCTTACGCTGGCACAAAACTCATCTACTTTCGGCATTTAGTGTTGTACTTCTGTGAAATAAAAATTGTCCGCATTCACCATGGAAAATAATTTTGATAAATTATAATTTGATAAGTAATTTGTAGTGGGGAAATTTTTTATAAGATTATATATAGAAGAAAGTCTTGTACATACTACTTTTTATATTGATTTATTACTTTATGCGGTAATTTTGAAAAATTATTTGAATCTTATACATCTAAAAATAACCTCTTCTGTACTTGTTAGACAATTGTTTAGTCTGTCTCTAAAGAATTATTTTATACAATTTCTGAAATAATTGTATTAATTGAGTACTCCTCGACATTAATGTTTTCGAGCTTATGCAGCTTGGGATTCCAGTTTGGAGAATGTAATCATGATCTTTAGATGGCTTAACCCTCTGTACCATACTGTAGACTGTAGGTAACATACCGTTCGATCGTGGTTCAAATTCAAAGAATCGGTTCTACAACGTAATCACGCACTGTAGCCTGTCGTATACACTCACAGTTAGAGAATCTAGTATCTAGAAACACAACTGGATAGCGCCGTATGTCGTAAGTTGAAGTTCATTACTCGACAGTGGGTAACTAACGACAAGTGCGGACCGGCTCTGATTCAAAAAATAATAAAAAATAGTTTTTCGTGTGTTTTGTGTTTTATATTGAAACAGTGAAGAGGTAAGTGTTTCAAATTCATTGTATAATATTGATTTTGACCCAATTTCACGTATTTTATAGGATTTTATGCTAAAAAGTGTTTGTTGCCTGTAGGTGTTTTTGTTTGTTTTTTCGAAATTTATGAGAAATAAAAAAAAAACCTGAAACACGTGTATTTTATTTTTTTCCAATTATTACGAAACAAATAAACACAAAAATATTAAAGGTCATGAGTTACAGAGGGTTAATAGTGGCATACATTAGATAATGTTATACCAATATATAATGTGCGATGTCTCAAATAGAAACATAGTACTAAAACTAATGTTTTAGCAGATTTTTTTTTTTTTTATGCGCATGAATTTTTTAGGTCACAAAATATTCTTTTTTTAGGAGCACATTTAAGGTCGCACAGTTATTTACAATTTGAAGTTGTATTGTTCATCATATTTTAAATGAAATCATGCTAGACATAAGGTGAACATGATTATCTTATGCATCTTCAAAATATAATTAATTAATGTATATGACATACCATAATGTTATGAAACATTCTCTCCAAATTTCGGTGTCTTTTTCTTGATTTTCTTCTAGTATTTTCTGACTCGTGTAAGTATCTTTGCCCATTCTGGTAAATGCACTTTTTTTTTATGTTATTAGCTGTAAATATTGTCTTCTTCCATTGTCTTTGCCATTCAAAATCACGTTGATTTCTCATCCTCGCCACCACTGAGCGAAAATCATACTAGGTGTGATGTACCACGCCTCGTCGTTAGCTTTAGCTTCTGAAGACCTCGCCATCGCTATTTAACAGCAGTGTTGCCAGATGGTCGACGGTCAATTTCCCCAAACAGGCTTTCAAGTTTCCCCAAATATTCCTAATTCAATTTCTACTAAAAAAGCATTTTTTTTTTTTAATATTTAGCAGATTTAAGCCCATATTTTTCCCCACATGAAGCTCATTAAAAAAAAAAAAAGTCCCCATATGAAAACAATAAAATAAAGTAAAATAAAATAAAATAAAATACAGACTAGTTATAGGAAAATTTAAAACCTGATGCATAAATTACGTTAGTGCTGAGGACATACGTAGGATTTACTTCCTGGGAAGATAGGGTACCTTCAAAAAGACCCTACATACTAAACAAAACTGATAAAAGTCCCTACGTGTAGAGACAAAAAGACCTACAGTTCCCAAAGCTGTGAATTTAGCAGGCAAACTAATTCAGGACAAAATTGTTGAAAAATCCCCCAGATATCTCCCCAAAAATTTCAAAAATTCCATCAATGCTCCCCAGAATTATTCGGCCCTCCAAAAGGTCCCCAAAATGGGGACAAATCTTGGAACACATATTAACAGTGTATTTTCTTAAATATTTTTTTCTATCTATTTCTGAATGGTGTAAGTTGTTTTTCACACACTTAGGATAGACCTTTTCTTTAGGCTTCTTTTCTATAATTTCTTGCACTTTTATGATTCTTTCCCATTTTAAAGTGTAGTAATTGTCCGACTGCCACTGCCCAGTGTTGCAACTTATCGCCTTATAGAGTCGTGAAGTAGCTCTTTTCGATAGCTCTTAGGCCATGTTCCCATCATTCACTCTTTTCCACATTTTTTTTTTTTTTTTTTTTTTTTAAAAAATAATAATAATAACATGTGATTGTGCGTTTTATTTTTAATTGTTGTTATTTTAAAATAAAAATAACACATGCTTAATTTAATGATTTTTTTTTTTTTTTACAAAACTCTTACTAAGAGCAACGATTTTCAAATTAAAAAAGAGGATTAATATTCAAACGCCCCATAAATAAGTAAGTGTAAAATATATATTTATAGCTACAATATAATGTTTATTAATCTGTTTTAATATTAGTGTTTCAGAAAATTTAAAAATAAAATCTCGAAACTTTATGAAAGTAATTAATTTAAGATATATTAATTACGCTTTTAATTATCTATTAAAATTACTATTTGATATTCACTTACATTTAGTTTTTTTTTAATAGTACTTGACTTTTTCTTTTGCAGTTGAAAAACGATGTAAAATTAAAAACTTTTTTGTATCACCTGAACTAGAAATACAACAAAGAAAGAGTATAATCCTTTGTAAAGAGAAATAAATGCTAAATGTCTTTAACAATGACAGAATGTGTGATTCTTTTATATTTTGCTATCTATTCATCTATTGTCCTCTGCTCCTTTTGCTTTTTAACGAGACCTCTATTTAACTGTAAAATTTATTTTCAAGTGCAATTTTATAACAATTTTTAATGAGAAAAAATATTTAATTTAATTCTGTATTCATTGTATGTATTTTTATACCAGTATAGATTTAATTTAATTTCAGATAAAATATATTACAATGATTTAAATATTGATTTTTTTTTTTTTTTTTTTTTTCAAAAGACTTACTGTTTTTTTTTTCTTTTTTAACTTTTTGAACATGATGAATGCCGTTAATGAAAGAAAAAGAAAAAAAAAAAAAACCTCCTTTTGTCAAACATAACGTGAAATGCTTGATACGTGACATTTATCGGCACCCATTCGGTTTTTTAATTTCCTTTTATGCCTCAAAATTTCTTTTCTGAAAGAAAATACTGTATTTTGTGATACATATTTTTGTATTTTTAATATATATATATATGTATAAATGTATCTATGTATATTTTAGTTGAAATAAAAAGAAATAGTTTTCTAGTTTAATCTGCTTATCTGCAATTCTATTTTCATTCAGGTGTAAATTAAGTGAAAAGTGATAATCATAAAGTAAATAATTGGAAAGAAATATGTAAAGAAATATATAAAGGGAATACAAGGAAAATCGGTGAAATTTTACAAAAGGAATTGTAAATAGCATGAAAAGAAATAAATGCATTTCAAAAAATGTAATATGTATTATTTCTCATAGTTTACATCATCGATCCTATTAAATATTTGAGCCACGTCATTGGCTTTAGAGGTCCTGCTCTTTTATCTGGTAGACGGAAGTATCCAAGGTAATATGAATGTCCCATTTGCCGCTTTTCCATTTCAGAGATTTACATAATTTTCATAGAAATGTGAGTAAATAGAGGTGTAGTAAAATCAACCCCCTTTAGACGGCGCTGCGTCGCCAATGAAAGAAAAAAAGATATAACCTTATTTGTTAATAGATTTTGGCAACAGCCAGTAAGTTCAGTTTTAGATTTGGATTCTTCGACTGCGTTCGAAGATGGAATTTTTCGATCTCTCATTATGAGAGTTTATTAGATTTGGAATTATGTTCCTTTAAGTATTTCTTTTCTGTAAATAGTGTATTTAAAGTGTAAATAGATCTTTTAATTTTATTATAATCATTAAACTTCAAAAAGAATAATGCATCGTTGTCCCTTTTTCATTCTCTTGCTTAAAGAATCCGGCAAGCGTTCGATTTTGTTCCTTTTTTCTTAGACTTCAAATACCACTGAACCGATAATTTATTTTACAGAGGATAGTATCCTTTATATATATAATTAAATAAATAAATATATATATATATATATATATATATATATATATATATATATATAACACGAGGGTTATACCACTCAGGTCTCGGACTAGCTCGTAATTGTTTGAGGCTGATACGCAATACTAACACCAACATAATAACTATTTTTTCTTTTTCTTAAAAGAGTTCTTAATGATATAGACACTTTATATAGGGTAATTAATTTGCATTTTAACTTCAGTCTACGAAAGAAATTTTTTAAACTTTTGAATACTATCCCTATAACACGTCACATGTTTAGGAAATACACTTTTATTTTTTGTCAGCAAGTTTATTTAATCTTGCAAAAGGTCATAAAATCTTTCTCTTATGGTATGTTTTATGTACTTTAGCATTAAAAGAAAAAAAAAAACGCATTTTTGATCTTCAATACCCTTGGCTAAAAATAGCTAGGAGAGCCGAAATATCATATTTTCGAATTTTTAATTTTCAACATGCTTCTATTAGCTTCACCTGTATGTATGTATGTTTGTATGTATGTTTGTAACCGCTCTGGGAGCAAACAAAAATTTTATATTGTAAAAAAAGACCTTCCTGTGGCGCTGTGGCTGTGAGGTAAAGCTCCGCGCTACGAACCTAAAGGGCTAGCATTCGATCCCAGTCAGGGGAGATTTTTAAAAAATGGTTTTTGTTTAATTCTAAATTATTTTAATTAAAGAGTTAAATGTATGTAAATATTATGGTGTGTCACTCGCACGCTTTTCTCTTACCCTGCATTTTAATACTAAGATAGATATTTTGTGCTTTTTAGTTCACATTTCTATAAATGCGTGTAATTTAATTTTTTAAAACTATAATATTATTCTTTTTTTAAAGTAATATATTACCTTTTAAAAACATAAAAGGATTTCATACATCATTTATAGAGGACTAAATTTGAAAAACGTGGTTCAACTAAACGTTGATACAGCGCGTCGAGTATAATAAAATAATTCCAATTTTTAAAAAATCGAAAACAGAGGTAGGTTTGAAAATTTGGGGGTTTATGAATTACCTATGTACATTTAAATTATTTAAAATCATTACGTCTCGTACAATTATATTAAAGTTTAATTGCATTAAAAATCGCGACAATATACAGTAAAATATACAATTTAAAATAGTTCACATAACATAAATGTAAACGTTTCGAGCCTTATTTGAGGCCCCTCATCTGTAAAAAACATCAAATGTAAACGCTGAGAAGAACATTAGATTTTCTTTATGAAAATACAGCGTGTACAGCAAGGACTGCGCACTGCGCATGCCTTATTAAGCGGTGAATAATGCTGTTTCGTATATCAGCCTTCCAGGAAAATTCCTGAAGAATAATTCGAACAGTTAGTTATGATTATTTTATTATTGATAAAATCAGGTAGATGGTCGGTTTCTATCGCAAGCTGCACTATTTTAGAACGAATATCGCGGTTTTTGAAGCATATTTTATGTTCGAGAATTCCAGTATGAAGGGAGTGGTTAGTTTCACCTATGTAAACAGAACAGCAAGATTTACAAGGAATATTATAAATAACTCCTCTACGGGAAATAAATGATAAGACGTTACTCCCCACTAACGCGTATAAACAAGGTAATTTCACTATATCCTGAAAAACAAAATGATAGGAATTAGCTGTAAATTTGAAATCCTAAGAATGATATTTTTTTATAATTAGAAATGTATTTTTTAAATTAAAAATTATGCATGAAAAATGCTTAATTTAATTTATTCTAGTGCATTAAATATGAAATTTGAATTTAGTAATATTTTTCGAAAGGTACGGATTTTTATCACATTCATTAACATTAGCATCCTCAGAATTTGTCAGTTTGTAACTCTGGTAAAATTTGTTGAAAATTACCATACCAATCCATACCATTTTTCGGACTGATTTCATCCAAAATAACCTCAATAAAACAAATCGTCAAAAACGCATGTTGCATTTTGAAAAAATAAAGTTAGTGTAAGATTTAATATGTTGACGAATCCTATGCGAAATAAAGGTGTACCATTATAAATTAGGGCATTATAAACTTATCTATCGGAACCAGCCGCTTGTTTATACAACGATTTCGGAAACATAAATCAAGAGATGGAGTTTTGTTTCTACTGACACTTCAATTAACATACCACAAAAGAAATTTTACATGACCTTTTGTAGTCACTCATTCTTTCTTTTTGATACCACCCGACCATAATATTTTTGCTTTTCCTGAAACTGATTAGCATTATAATTGCAGATAAACGCAGAAAAAATAGTGTGTATACACAGATATACAGATAGATATAGACCGAGAGATATAACGGGGGGGGGGTTGGTTGTGCCTATAGCCCTCTTCAGAAACGCATCTTCTTCTCTACCGAGTTAGTCATATATATGCATGCATTTATATATATGTATATCAATAATTGTTATTTTACGTAGTATGAAATGAATTAAAAATAGTGCTAAGTAAGGAGTGATGCAAATAGGAATTTGAGACTCGTAAGCTATAGATTCACTAGTAAATTATAAAATGTATACCGGCAATCAATTATGTAAACTTTTGTACAATTATTAGAAAGTATACTTTAGACAATTTTGAAATTTCTATCATTCTTTCTCTTAAAGGAGATATGCAATGGACACTTCTATTAAGCCTTTTACCAGCACTTTTATAAATGAATATGTATTAGCAGAATGCTATCAAAATATTAGGCGAGTGTATAAAAAGTTAATTTTTTATCCAACTGATAGGTTTGATAAATCATTATTTGTTTTAATTTAGTTATAAACTTTTCTCCTTAATTAAAAGGAGGACAAAATTTGTTCGCATTTTTTATATAGTAAATACTATTATAATCGCATAGATTAAGTGTATTTTAAAGAGTTCAATTTTTAATATTAAAAATACCAAAGAATTTTCAAATTTCCAAAAATTCAAAAATATAATAGATCATGAAATATTTACTAAAATGCATGCAAATTGTTTAATTTGAAACAAATATTGTTTTAAACGTTTATGTAAACTATATAGAAAGAAGTTATAATTTCAAGAACTATTTTTTAATAAAATATTCTTTAATATTTTTTTTTTTTTCAGAAAATGATTAAATGTCTCTTGAGAAAGTGATTGCAAAAGTATAATATCGTTAAAACTTATATTAAAAAAAAAATGTTAATTTTTAGATTTTTTTTAACCCACTGAGAGTCTTCTGAATGGGCAAAATTTTAATGTTGTTTTCACTGCAGGGTTTTTAAAATGTCCTAAAACAATAGTTATTTCAGTTTGAAATTAAATAATGTGGTGTGTCACTCACACGACTATCTCTTGCCCTGGATTTTAGTACTAGAGAGACAGTTTGAAGATTAAATCGTAAGACCAATAAGGTAAGATAATAAAGTTTAATCTTATTTAAAAAAAACTAAAATAGGTTTAGGAAAATTTTTACTTGACATATAATGCATAGATATAGTAATAAGACATATATTGATCAATGAAGGGGGAAATGTGATGCCTTTTCATTTTGAAAAAGACGGCCATTTTACTCTCTTACGGATATATTTTCCCGAGTGAATATACAAGGGAATAGACAAAGATAATTTAGCAAATACAATTTATGTACTAAAAGAGAATGAAAAACCCCAGATACCCCTTTTTCCTTCTTTTTTTTTTTTTTCCTTTATCTTTCTTTCTTTCTTTTTTTTTTTTTTTTTTACTATACTCTAGTATACTCATGTCTGCACAAAACTGACTTTCTTTCTTTCGGTATTTATTATTATACTTCTTTGAGATAAAAATCGTCTGCATTCACCATAAAAAATAATTTTAATAAATTATAATTGAATAAATAATCTGTTTTGCGTAAATTTGTATAGGATTATATGTAGAAGAATGTATTGTGGTAATCACAACATACTAGTTCTATACTAAAACTTCCGCAAATGCTAACTATGTGGAGAATTTAACTTCTCCATACTAATTTAACCTTGACTTGGAACTGTAAACTTACGTAATTAACTTTAGATTGACTTGCAGCTGTAAATGAAATACTTAAACTATGAAGGAATGACAGAGTCCAAATATATAACATAAATTAGCTTTAATTGAGCTTAAATAAGAAGGGGACGCTGGACTTTGGCATCTAGTAATTTACTACTTAAAATGGGCAGTCCTCTTAAATACTTTCATATTGATAAATAACCCCATTACTTTACTTTACTTTACTTTTCTTTACTTAATTACTCGCAAAGGATCTCAACTACTTTTATTTAAATTAGCTTCTCAAATCGAGTAATCTTTCGATTAGCAGGAGGATTCCCTGACACTGCTATCTACTTGACTTACATCCAACCGCTGCTAACTCTCCTAAACAATCTCCCCACCAACTAACTTTAACTCCTCTCCAACTGACCCTAAAGCAACCTTCTTTCTCGTTTTATACTATTCAGTTTCCAAAATATTAGCATATTTCAATTTACAAATTTAAGTTAGGATTGGAACTAACTCTATTACTTAAATCGAATCTTACAACCTTCGTATTCATGTGTTACGCATCAAGTGCGAGTTTTAATTGCAGCATTACTTTGCTATACCTTACAACTACATTAAAAAGAATTTTGAGAACTCCATATTACTTACTAATATAAAATATTAAACTTTAATAAAATTTTAAAAAGCAATCCACTAAATATGAAGACAGTATATGTTTCATAATAATAACAAAGCAACTGATTATAAAGTTTTTATTTTTCATAAATTACTTGAATATAACTTATTTATGAAAACTTATCCCATTTATTTTCATATATTTATTATAACACTTAAATGTCACGCAATATTTCGGCATTTTCAACATTCATTGACATTCTATTCTATTATTATTTTCGAGTTTTAATTCTCTAATGGCTGATGCCAAAAACCTTTTTCGGCATCAAAAACCTTTGCTCGTTGACATGCGGATGATAGGTCTATATAAATTACTATATCTATGATATAATGCTGTGTGAGGAAGGGGGGAGGAGAGTAACCTCTGACTGCAGCGGCCGTGCCTAATTTGTTCGCCTGATGAAGGGTCCCAAAATATTTGTCGCGAGCATTCCATGGTGTTTATTCAAAGTTTTGTAATTATTAGCCCTGTATGTTGTCTATAAACTACATTCACATCACATTGTGTACGTAAATTTAGCTTCATATGAAAAATAGTTAACACGAAAATAAATAAACTTCCTGCAATTTCCAAGTGCAGCCCCATAATATGCAAATACTTTGAGTAGCACTGTAAACGAATGATGGATGGTTGTCACATAACAATCTACACAAAACATGATTTTATGCAGAATAAAATTAATAATAATAATAATAATAATATGTTCATTTCACTTAGTAGATGTCTGCCTATAGATGCTATACAGTACTTGGTAGAAATTTTTCCATAGCCGTAATGTATTTGAATTATCTTGGAAGTCCCTGTACACGAGCTATTGGTTTGATCTCAGCGAAACGATTAGTGAACAATAATTATATACTGTCGGTTTAGCATATCGAGTTTGTACTTCCTGCTACTATTTGTTCTTGAGATATGCTGATAACAGGCACACACGCAGAGAAACCGCTAAAAATATATTTTTCGGAATCACGGAACCTCAAAACTTGTAAATATGACAAAATCTCGGTTTCGATAATTTGAATCCGAAAATATATTTTCTCTATCAGATATATGGGTAAGAAAAAATGAAAAGTGACTGCATATATAAAGATAAACCTCGTGACTATTTTATGTGACTTTCATACTTTAAAAACAAACTAAGAATATATAATTATGTTTTCATTATTATTATTATTAGTAGTAGTAGTAGTATATTAAAGGAAAAACTGCTGCTCAATGTACGGAAAAATACGTATCATCCGCTCTGAGGGTTAAAATTTTTAACTAAAAATATACGTATTTGTAGTAATTTATTCAAGGTAATGTTATAATTCTAAACATTAGATGAAAATAGTACATAATAATAATAATAATAATAATAATAATAACAAAATATTCAGAAAAATTTCCATCACTTAAAATAATCTGTTAGAAGATAATTTTCTAATATATATGTAACGATATGTAAGAAAGAAAAAGGTTTCTTTTCGAGTCTATGTATCATGAAAAATAAAGTAAATAAATACAACAAATACAATAAATAATAAATTAAGTTTTATAATCAAAACTTTTATTGTTTTATGTTTTTCATTTTTCTTTATAAATGCTAAAAGAATGAATATGACTAATGAATATTTTACCATTCGAATGACTTTGTTTAATGCATTTTATTGTATAGTTTTAAAGATAAGGAATGGAATGTCATTTTACATAAAAGAAGAACGTATTCAAAAGCGTAATTAAATGCCTGATTTGCTTTCAAATGGTATTCTTCTATTCTCTTTGCTTCAATCACGTTGACTTATGATCCTTATGAATTTTTAAAATCGCAATGCAACAGCTTATGAGAATGTATTGTATCGATTATCAGTTTGAAAATTAATATATATAGTTAAAACCAATGGGTGTTTTTTTTTTGGTAAATAAGAATTTTACGTTTTATTATTATTCAGAAAAAATAAAATGTGCTTTTAATTATGAATTTTGAAAAATCAGTAATGAATTTTAAAATGTTATAAGTATTACATTTACGTTAAAAAAACAAAAACAAAAGGCGTATTATCAATTTTACGCTTATTTTATAAAAGTAAAACATATATATAAATGTTTCTCAAATACTTATGAAGCATTAACCAATGATTTGTTTTTCGCAATATGCAAGGTAATGCAATATGCAATTATTTGCATATTCCATATTGAAAAAGAGTACTTGTATATATATTTTTTTTTTTTTTGTGCGGTTAAATAATAATAATAATATTTCAGAATGCACATGGTGTTTTTTATTCCATCAAAATGCAATTAAATGGAATGTGTTTTTTAAATATATTTCTCTAATCATACATGTATAATAATCAATACAAGTAATTATGCTTTTGATTCAAGGTCTTCTTTATTGATAGATATTTCTTATTATCATAATAATATTCGACACAATATTAGAAATCATACATATCGGTTTTCCACTTAAACTGTTATCTGCATTTTGAAGTATCGATTTTATATGTGCAACACACTAATTATAGAAACAATACTTCTAAACCAACAAACGAACAAATAAAGAAAAAAATCTTATTTTACGGGGATGGGTGGGTGGGCGCTATCGCACTTTTGACTGTAAAAGATGGAGAGAAAGTTCTAGAAATCCATTAGAAAATAAGATGACAGTTGACTAGAAAAAATAGTCAAAGCTCGGGAAGGGTGCGGGCTAGCGGCCATGAAGCTATCTTGGAGCCATGTCTCGTCTAATATAACATAAGTACTTTTTTTTTTTAATTAAAGAAGAATTTTATTTCTCAACATTAAATGTATTTATACTTTCATAGAAACACAATACGCGAAACTTATAAATTTTGTAAATACTTTTAAGTAAACAAACTTTTTTAAAGTAAAGTTTGGAAACAGGCCTTGGGTTAAAGCGACCAAAAAAAAAAAAAAAAAAAAAAAAAAAAAACTCTGTTACTTTACAAAAAACTATTCATTATTATTATTAGTATTATTATGCAATATTTTTTAAAACATATTTATACCTCACAATTCTTTGCTATAAAGTATGCTAAAGGAATGTTAAATTACAATGAAAAAAAAATGTTTCAAATATTTTTTCCCTATATAGCCACATATCTATATCTATATCTATCTATCTATCTATTTCGACATATATTGTCTACTGATTTTTTAAACTTCCAATGTTTAAATTTTTTAAGACACAAATGCTCACGGTGTGTACTTCATAAATAAAAAAGGTACTTAAAATAATATGGTGTGTAACTCACATGACTTTCTCTTACCCTGCATTTCAATACCAGATCAATAGATTGCATAGTAAGTCTTAAGACCAATAGCTTAAGATAATTAAGTTCAATGTACTTTTAAAGAAATCTAAAATAGGTTTAAAAACAATTCATTTGACATGTAATTCTGTGTGAGGGGCTACTGCCCCCCCCTCCTTTAATGCCCCATTCAGTTACAGTACAAACAATTATTTAAAAAAAATCAAAGCTGTTATTAATGTGTCTTCAAACTTGCCAATCTTAATCAATTTTTTAAGTGGCAACCTAATACTAACTTCAAAATACCAAATTTGAATTTTCTGTAGCTATTTATTTTTAAGTAATGATGATAACAGATACACATACAGATCGGCATCTAAAAATTGGACTTTCGTAATCAAGGCATCTCTAAACGTGGTACTATACAAAGGAAAAAGAGTTCAAAAAATACTTTATTTATACTATGAGTATGAAGTATTAATTTTACTTCCTGAACATGTTTTTCACTATAATAAAACGTAGCAAAGCACTTCCATCAATTACATTTAATAGAAAAGAAAGTTTAGCTTAATTTTGGGTAGCCCTGTACATGGTTTACCATGAATGTGCACTATAACCAATATTGTGCACTTAAACTTAGTCTTACTTGAATAATATCTAACACAAAAGGAATTACAATTCCAGCAATTTCCAAATATAACCCCAATTTATCCAAATACTTTGGGTAACCCTGTAAATGAATGATACTCGTACAACAATCTGCACAAACATGTTTTTTTACATATAAAAAAGTTTTTTTATACCGTTTCGTTTGAGTCAGCCTAATATGTTACACTGTGCTTTCCAGAAATTTCCTCATAGATATAATGTATTTAAATTTTCTTGGATGTCCCTTTAAACGAACCATTTACTTAATCTCACCGAAAAGTTTACTGTAACATCCTTATACTATACGCATTAAAATTACCAAGTTTCGACTTTCTGCGATTAATTATTCTTCAGATATGACAGACACAGACACGGACACAACCATAGACACGCACACAGACAGACAAACCAACCGTTAAAAACACACTTTATGGCGGTCAGGAACGTCCAGGGACCTCAAAATGTATAAGTATAACAAAAACTCAATAAAAAAGAAAATGTCCAAAAATAACACTCTCTCTACCATATATATGGGTAAGAGAAAATAAAAAGACATATTTCATAAAGAAAGATGTTTTGCAACTAAATTTGTACAGTCACTGACATCTATTTTTATCCAAGATTTGGGTGAAAAAAATAAATAAATTATTGTGTAATTTTATTAATGTGATGCAAAGTGAATAAAATATCATTATTTTGTTACGTAAGAAATGATGTTGGTAACTTTTATTATACATACAATAGTTATTTTTAAAAATAAGCACTTAAAAAGAAACGTATATACTAATGAATACAAAAATTACTGATAATTACATTTAAGGTAAACAAATGTTTGATTTATTTAACTACATTTCATTATTTTAGTCGAAATATAATAATAACATTAAAATAATTTATTATACTAAACTGAGGCTAATAAAGATAAATACCATTTTGAAATAATTTACCGATTTAAGCTATTTGTTGCAAAGAAAGAATAGCTACCAATTGCTATGGTATACTTCACAAAAGACAATTTGCACAACATATTATTTTTCTTTCATCGCATACTTTAAGAAAAGCAATTACCTTACTTGCATAATTTACTAATAAAGTGTGGTTATGCACAACAACAAATTCTCATGATACGTGAACAATGAAATTACTTTGTCTCGAAAGAAACACATAATTTGCTAGTACCTTACAATCGTTGATTATACCTTAAATATATTATGTAATATTAGTTAATCCATGTATTTAACGTTTATTATTCCTAAACTTCAGAAATGTAAATAAAAAAAAAAATAGAAACATCAAATAAATAAATTGTTAAAGTGAAAGAAATATTTTGCATGATACATATTTCACTATTTTAACATTTAGGGTTTTATTTTATGTTCTCCGGAAAAAAAAAAAAAAATAGAAATTTTAGAAATAATTTTATGACACAAATTTGCATTTATTTAAATGGCATATTAAGGAAAAATATTCTCATGCATTTTGCCTTAATGTAATACGAATTTAGTTCACTATTTTAGGAAATAAAGTACTTAATTATCTTTTGATGCAATTTGTTAATAATAGTAATTTTGTAAGGAAAGAAGCGTCTGCGTTATACATCAATTTTAATCAAGTTTCAACATAAAAACCTGATATGTTTATGGGTTTAAACTATGCTTCTGTTTAATTATTTATTTGCTTTTTTTTTCCTAAAATTAAAATAGAAGTTTGTATTTAACGGATCTTAGATAAAAATATTATATAATTAATTTAAAGAAAGGACGATTTACTCAAATTATTCTTTATTCTGCACGCACATTTATATATATTTATAACGGCTTTTGTTTATACATTTTTAATAGAATAAATTTTTGTGGTACATTTTTCATATAGAAATATATTTTACAATATTTTTATTAGTAGCTTATTATCAGCTTATACACAGAATTTGTGAAAAGAATTTTAATATAATTTACTTAATTTGTTGCTATAATTTTAATTGTTTTTGAACGGAAAAAATGTTTCCTTTTAATATAATTAAAATTATTATGTAAAAAACATATGTTCTTAAAATAAAAATCACATATCAATGAAAACAAAAAATAAGTAGTAATTAACATTTAAGATAACAAATTCATTGTTTTAAATACATAAATATATTTAATTTACTTAAAATATAACAATAGATTTTAAATAGATTATTATACTTACTAATGGTTAAGAATTACATATATTTTTTGTAAAGTTTTTCGCGTAAAAGGTACTTGTAACATCCAAGGTAAGTTGGTACATCTTCTATTATTCTACAGAATTCCATTCTGTATTACATTCTGCCATTTGAAAACAATATTAGCTTCTTTTAACGCATATTTTTTGAAAAGAAATTGTCGAAACGCCATTGGAAAGTGAGACTAAAAATCTTTTTTTTGTGTGTGTGTGTCTGTGTGCTTATGTGTCTGTGTGTACTGTGTTAGCGCATATTTTGTGATACGTAAATACCTACTTGGTTTACTCACAAGCATTTACTTCTTGGGGATAAAGAACCCAATTGTCCAGAATGTCATTTCAGTTCTCTTACAATTCGCCATATCTTGACTGACTCTCCTTGCCTACGCCATTTCTATAGGTTTTCTTTGAGATCATCTTCAGCAAATCTGACTAGTTTTTTAGGTATAAATTCTCATATTGAACTTGTTGATTTTTTAAAGGAAGCGGCATTTTACAATGATATCTGATTTTTATGTGTGTGTGTGCGTTGTTTCATCTATCTTTTATAATTTAATCTAATTTACTCTATTTTAACATTTTTATTTTTGTTCTGTATTTTCATTGTGAAATTTTTTATTGACAATCTGTATGTGTGAACCCATCCAGATATTTCATTATATTTTATTATTTTAAATTTTTTGTATATCGTAGCATACCCTACTTCGTATCTTGCGCCCTTAAACACCAACCAACAAACCGTAAACACTTTACTTGCATAATTAAGTAATAACATTTTTTTATGCACTAAAGCAAATTTTGAATACCTGTGAAGAAAGCAGAAATTTTGTCCGCTAATGAAAACGTGATCAGGTATTTCTTTTACAAATCCATGATAAGTCAAGTCTGTATGTAAAATTTTTATTTGATATTTATGGCTGATTTTTATGTTTCTTCTGCTGGGCAAAACCGCAACTAGAGCAGCACCTCCTGTAATAATGCCTCCGAGTTGAGCTCTACGTCATAGAAGATCGGCCAATTTTATCCAATCAACACTTCCTATGATACATGTTTTATCGTGGGGATTGGATGAAATCGGCCGGTCTTCCGTGACGTAGAGCTCAGTTCGGAGGAATTATTATAGGTGGTGTTGACTAGAGCCAGATTTTCTCTATCTGATTTTTATGTGTGTGTGTGTGTGCTTTATCTGTCTTTTATAGCTTATTCTATTTTAACATTTTTATTCTTGTTCTGTATTTTCGTTGTGAAATTTTTCATTGACAATCTGTACGCGTGAACCCATCCAGATACTTCATTCTATTTTATTATTTTAAATTTTTTGTATAGTGTAGCATGTCCTACAATGAACTTACGCCATTAAACACCAACCAACCAACCATAAATACCTTACTTGCATTATTATTATTATTATTATTATTATTATTTTAATGAACTAAAACAATTTTTCATAACCTGTGAACAAAACTGTAATTTTGTTCTCTAATGAAAACGTAATCAGGTATTTGCTTTACAAATCCTTAATTAGCCACGTCTACATGTAAAATTTTAATTTGTTAATTATGGCTGATTTTTATGATTTTCAGCAGGCAAAATCACAACTAGAGCCAGATTTTCTCTATCGTATTGTGAAGTAGATGTAGCGTTGAGTTAAAATAAACGAAGATCGCCGTAGGTAATGAGTACTGAAAGTAAGATGTTGATCTGAAGTTGGGAAAGAATAAACTGGATTCAGCATAGTTAGCGACGGTAGGGGGAAAATCGATAAATTGAAGTTGTCGAGTTGGGATGATTTTAGATCGGTATGGAGTGTCGAAAAAGAAATTGGAATCTACGCAGTTTGATGAAAGATGATTGAATATGATTAGTTTTAGAGAAATAAGTTAATGAAGCAAAGTGAAATGTGGTCTGTTTTTGAAAGTGTTTAACTCTTTGACTCAGATGGGACACCGGTGTCCCTTTTGCTTATTTATTTTTTGACGCTCTTATTACAAATATTATTATTATATGATAGTTTTTTATTATAAAAGAGAGTCTAATAGTTACTATAAAAAATCTATTAGGTTATCAGAGTAAATTTTTTACTAAAATAAATATGTTAAATAAAAGTAGTTTGAAAAAATTTTATCAACCAATTACAAAAATTTATTTCTAATTAAATTTGATTATTTAAAAAAAGATCAGTAATGAATTATTGCTACTCCTATATCTAAGTGATTGTAAATAAGTGCATTTTGTAAAAATATTTATTCATGGGACGCCCGTGTCCCATGATGAATTTACCTTTAACGCAGAAAGGGTCACAGGTGCCACACTCTATATTTTAGAACCAAAATTAATTAAAATTTTAAATATAACATTTTCCCCTTACTTAGATCTAAAGTAACTTAAAACTATCAAAAAAGTGTAAAAATTATGTTTGATGAGAAATCTGCTTCAAAGGGTTAAACAGCGAGATGTTTGAATGGAGGTTTTTTGGTGTTGGAGATAGCTGAGCGTTAAGCGATTTTTAATTTATTAGTGAGTTACTTGTTGATGTTCGAGAGTTATGATGAGTAGTAGTGTTTTAGAGAGTTATAATGTTTAGTGTGCACAAGATTTAATTTGGAGTGCTAAGTTATTGGTCGACGTTGTGTGAGAGTTGGATATATTCATCGACTGGCAAGCTTCCTGAGGCAGCTATCATAACCACCAGTGGTGAGCATATTTATTCATAACTTAAATTTAGTCATTTAAATATCTTTGTTAGTTTCTTTTATGCGCCTCCCCCCTTACTCTTATTCAAGTCAGAATAACAATCATTTAGTTTTATACAAGAGTCTCTTTGATTATTATATAAACTTAAGTAGTTATAAGGATGGGGTCTGCAGTAACCGAAGTGCAGATCTCACAATGTATAGATTTTTGCCAATACGTGCTAATTTATTCCGTGATTCCGCCATTAACATTTTTATATTGTAACTTTTAAGTACATTTCCGTGATTCATTATGATTATCATAGAAACGTGCTAGAAGCTACTGTAAATGAATACAATATTTTGCTAGACACCCTGTAACGTGTAAAATATGTGCTTGTGTTATTTCATTCATATATATTCTAAAACATTAAATTAAATCATCTGTTCATTTGTTGCTACATATATATATATATTTAAAAATACAAAAGGAAACAGAATTTTTAAAGTACTAAAGAAATTATTTTATAAAATATGTATTTTACCTTCATTATTAATTATGGTGATATTTTATAGTCTTCGATAATGATGCAAATACATTTTTGAATATTTTCGGCGGAAAAAATATCTTTTTTAATGATCTGAAAATGCATATTACATTCATATATGTACCCTATTAGCAAAATGTTTTTTTCATGTTTATCATCTTATACAACATCATGCGAAAATATTTCCATATTTTAAAATATAAAAGCAATTTTTTCTTTTAATGTAATTTTTTAAAAATATTTTTTTTTAACTATATATTTATATATATATTTAAAGGCAAAAATTTACTGTAACGATTTCTAATATTTATACGTTTGAATACTGAAAATCATTAAGAGAAATTTTAGATCATTATTATTATATTCGAAATACACTAATATTATTCAAACATATCAAATGTTGTAAGGACATTATTATAAGCCTTTTGTATCATTTATAAACCTGTAATACGTTAATTATCAAACAAAATTTGCAAATAAACGAAAAAAAACTGTGTTTTTACAAAGTTTTCATCATTGAGCAAGAATTTTTAATATAAACTATTTTAAAATAAATGAAATGTATTTATTCACATATATATTTTAAATTTAATACACATATAAGTGCAAACAGTAATTTTTCCACTTTTTTATAAATACAAAAATTAAATTGAGTTACAGGAATTTTTCTAGCCTTTTCCTGTCTACTTAGATAAAGTCGGGTTGAATTTTCGTCAGCATAGAGCTGCAACGGAGAACGTAACTTGCGGTGTGTGAAGTGGATATTAACAGGGTTTTGAAGTTTTGCTAAGTGAAGTGATTGGAGGTGGTTGGATTAAGGATAAATATGAAGGCATTGTGGTAAAAAAGGTGGTGTTGATGAGGCTAGATTCTTATGCTAGTACGAAGTTATTCGCGAGTAGAATTTTCTAATTCTGCGAATATTCCGGTGTGTGGATAGATTAGAATTTGCGTGGAAGGAATTGTCGGACAAGGGGATCTTGCCATCAATCCTGGAGTGAGCATATTTCAGCGAGTCAATGAGCAGTTTTCACTGAGCTCCCACTATTTCTGCTGGGTGAGATTTAAGCTTTATACCTCTTTAAAATTGTTCATTTATTTTGTTATTTGATTGAATTCGAACAAGCGATTCCCCCCTGATTTAAGTTCAAATAAATGTCTTATTTAAAATTTATATTAAAGTATCGTGCTCTTAATTTATCCATTTAGTTAATCAATTAAGATGGAGTTTTCAACCACGCAATCCCCACAAGTTAAATGTAGTGTATTGGTGGTGGCGTTTGGAGTAGAGATTTTTACGAGATAGAATGTTGAGCGAATCTAGTGATTGTCTAAGTGTTGTCACTCTACACTGTAAAAAAACCTATTACCAGCTGCAATCTGTGATTTATTTTATCCAATCACAGAGAATTTCTTGCAAGAAATTCTCTGTGATTGGATAAAATAAATCACAGATTGCAGCTGGTAATAGTTATTTTTTTACAGTGTAGTGTGGAATAAGTAGCTTGACGATAGAGAATGTATTTTCATTGACGGGGCTTTAAATCGACTGTACCTCTTTACAGCTAAGCAGCCAACTTTTAGCCGGATCTAGTTAACTAACAGTGATAAGATTAATCTTTATATTTATTTAATTTATTTAACTGAGTTTCTCAATAAGAAATTCTTCTCAATATTTCGAGTCAGCATAAAAATTTTATTTGTGTTTATATAAAGAGTGGCGTAAAGACATTTATTAAATTAAGTTCAAGTTAACCCATTAACCGCCAAAACTCGAAATAATGATTCTTTTTTTCTAAATACAAACATGAATACTCATTATTTTGATCCTATATAACAATGATTTAAATTAAAATTATTAAAATTAGTCTTGTATTATATATACAGGGTGTTGTATTTGTACAACTTCAGTGGAATAAGAGTAAAGAATTAATGCAAATAAATGTTTACGGAAATTTTCTTGAGGGAAAGTAAAACAGAATAAACTACAGACAACATCAAAAGTAATTACTTTATTACAAAACTTTCTTTTTTTTTTACAAGTTATGTAAACTCATTCAAATATGAAGATATTCAAAACTTTTCACTTGAAATGTGTTTCAAGTTTGAAATCCATTTTTTAACTTAAAATTTTTTTTTTAATATAAAATAAACTTTTATCCTTTTTTTTTAATTTAAAAACAATACTTAATATAAAAAAAAACTTTTTTAGTTAACTGTTAAACGCGATTATTTCTAGTGTTGCGTGAATACAACACGAGAGGGTAATGGGCTAATATAGGGTCTGAAGCAGACGAGGCAAGCTCTAAGACTTTACACATTGACCGACAAATTAATACAATCCTATCTATTTGTTCAAAAATGAAACTACTTTCCTATAAACCCTGTAATTGCATTATTGTTTACATTAATATACAGTTTACTTTCTTTCGTATTAAATTCACATACCATATTTTAAAATAAAATAAATAATAATAATATTATAGTTTTAAAAAATTAAAGAACACGCTTTTATAGAAATGTGAACTAAAAAGCACAAAATATCTATATTAGTATTAAAATGCAGGGTAAGAAAAATCGTGTGAGGGACACACCATACTATTTATATACATTTAAATCTTTAATTAAAATAATTTAGAATTAAACAAAAACGACTTTTTAAAAATCTCACCTGACTGGGCTCGAACGCTAGACCTTTAGGTTCGTAGCGAGGAGTTTTACCTCACAGTCACAGTGTTCACGTAAGAAAGGTCTTTTTTTACAATATAGATTTTTGTTTGCTCCCAGAGCGGTTAAAAACATACATACAAATATACATACAGGTGAAGCTAATAAAAGTGTGTTAAAAATTATGTTTTCCTTATAACATTTATTTTCCTTATTTAATTTTATTACCTTTAACTAAAAAAGTATAATGAGAATATATGAAAAAGATTTTTAGAATTTTTAAAATCAGCAAAAATAAAAATGCTTTCCTTCTTTAAGAAAAAATATATATATATTATTGTGCTTTTGAAAATGCAATTTTTGTTTACGCCTTTGAAATCAATATTCTTCTTTGAGATATGTTTACTATATACTTTTACCATTACAGACATGTACTTCTTGCAAAATAAAATAGAACTGGATAATATATTGTTGTTTTCAACAAAGGAAGATAAATTCGCATTGTTTTTAAGTCATTCAAATTTAGAAAAAAAAAAGATTCCTGTTTTTTTTTTTCCCTTAGAATCTAGATAAAACTGTTCTAGATTTCAGGATACTATTATACTGTAAAATAAAATGAAATAAAATATAATTCTTTCAGTTTTATTTAAAAGTCAGATGTTTTGAAACAATTGAAAAGAAAGACAACGAGACACTATATTAAAGTTCCTTAAGATGAATAATATAAATTTATTTTTTTGTTTATTATTTGTTTATTTATATCTATAGAAAAACAAATATTTTTCATTTTTAAAATAATTTTTCCCAATGCAATTTCAACACCAGAAATATTTAAACCTTCGAAAGTCTAATAACATAGGGTAAAATTTTAAATTTTGAAAATTTTAAAATTTTAAATTAAAAAAAAAAAAAAATCACGATAAATAAATAAATATATAAATGAATGAATAAAAATAAATAAAAATAAATTAATTAATTAAATTAAATTAAATTATATACTATTCAAAATGTACTGATTTTAGCCATATGCGATTTTGAATGAAATGCATAGAAAGTCCTGTTTATTATTATTATTAATATTATTATTATTACTATTATTTATGAGAATAAAATGTTAATTACACTTTTCACCATCATATGCCACTATATTATTAGTATCCCCTCCAATTTTAGGCATATCCGCTCTCTCAAATGATACCATATGTCGAGTACTGACTGATCTGCCTTTGGCATGCTGTATATGATTCCAGAAGTTATCGATTATTTAAATCGAACATTTGTTGATTATTACTGCTCTTAATCGTTCTAAAAAAAAATCGTGATATTGTTAAGCAATAGAGCATGGCTTTTAAGTAAAACTTTAAGAATCCTAGATGACAACGCTTTAGAGCTTATATACATACTTAATAGCACATTGGTTTTGTGATTTCTATTCAAATATGTTGCTTTGTTTTGAAATATAAAGGCAAAGACGCATCAGAAGCATCTGTTTCTGCACGTCTGAGAGTCATTGAGAGTATGTTCCATTGTTTAATAATGGCTTCTTTTAGAGAAGTAACATTTTCGTGCTGTTTTGAAATGATTTTGGGCTCTAGTTTTACCCATATGCCATATTTCAATAGATTTAAGTCGGGGGTCGATGAGGGTTATTCTGTCTTCTAAATAACACCAGGGAAGTTCTGTTTATACCATTTTTGAGTACTTTTTTGGCGAATATGAAGTAACTGAGTTCTGTTAAAAAGTTTTCACTGTTAAAAATTTCTGTAAATTTAATGTAAATATTTATCCAGAGTCTTTGTAAATTTACAGTAATTCTTAGTTAAAAGTGAATAATCGAGATTCTCAATCTTTATTCTGTATTTTTACCTAATTTTATTATTTAATTTTTTAATTAAAATTAAAAATGACTGTTTCTACTTTAGAAAAAGCGCTCCAAGTCCGAATTATATTCTCATCAATAATTAATTAAATTAATATTAGTTATTAAAATAAATGTATAAAATAAGTTTCTAACATCTCCGTTTATTTTTCTTTGTAATTTTCAATAAGACTTAAGATAACAGATTACACAGAGTTTTTCGTTGAAATTTTTAACAGTGTACCCTGTGTCTCCTAATAACTTGATAGTTTTTTGCATTTTAAGTGGCAAAATTTTGTTAATATACTAATGGTTATTTCTTTTTGTACCATTTTTAACATAAGGAGGTTTGGTTTTGTCAGCATAGCAAACACCGCCCCATATCATGACTAAATAGACATTCTGGAACCTGATAACGGTTCTTTGAGATCTAGTAATATTTTCAAAACATCCTGCACAAACGGATGTTTCTTCTACAAGAAATATTATTTTTCATCAGTGAAGATGTTTTGTTTGAGGATTATGTCTCTTGAAAAAGGCTCGGTATTTTCGTAGTTGGTTTTTTATTTGGAGTTTACCTAATTCATGTCGTTTTATTTTTTATAAAGTTTGATCCAAATACCATCTTGTACAATACGTTGAATCGTAGTGCGTGTCCGTTTCATTACATTTACCATTTTTTGTAAAGATTATTTTTCATTTGCCATTTTTCTCTGAATAGGAATATTGAGATGGAAATACCTTTGAATAAGAATATCTCTGTGGATTTAGCCGAATATTTTCTCGAACTCTTTTAATCAGTTCTGGAGTACGTACACTGCGAGAACATCAAGATCTTGCTGTGTATTTTGTAGATCCTGCCCTTACTAATCGATTCCAAACACATTAAAGTTTATTTTTGGCACACCTATCTTTTTAATATCTAACCATAATGATCTTCTTGTTTATCCTCGATTTAAAACAGGCCTCAATTGCACCACTCATAGTAGATGTAGGTGGGATCTTAGTCATATTTATTTAGAAGATCGGATTTATTTGTGGTTGTGCTCGAAATACAATCTAGAACAAGATAAAAATATTAAATTATTAAAATAGTTATGCTAAAAATAATAATAAGAATAAGAATAATAAGAATATATATATATATATATATATATATATATATATATTTTACTGTCCAAGAATTTATGGGGTACACTGTATGTCAGAAGTAATAAGTAATTGTCGACCCTGGAAATAAGTTTCACGAAATATTAATTCAAATAATTGCTAAAAAAAAAAAAGTAATTTTTAAATGTGACTTTATTTATTTATTTTTTTTTTCAAAAAAAAAAAAAAAAAAAAAAAAAAAACGATAAAATATTCTAGGTACCTTTTATTAATAAAATTGCAATTAATAAAAAAATATATTTTTTAAAATAATATTTTTTACGTATTCCGTTAAAATAAAATATCTGCAATCCTACTGATTACAGAAAAAATACTGTAGAAATAACTTTATTCCGATATTGAAATAATATAAATTTCTTTTGAAACATTAAATATATATATATATATATATATTACGACATGTTAGTTGGTATTTTATATATATACATATATATCCATATCATAAAATTATTTTAACTGTATAGTTTGCATTCTAATTTTTCTGAAATGGCCTTAATAGGGATGGAACACTGGCGTAGAACTCATACCACTTACAATGAAACGAAATTTTCTGCTCCTTAAATCAACGACATTATAGGTAGAGAAATTTCTTAAACAAATACTGGTATGAATTCTATGCAAGTGTTCCAACCCTGCCATAACAAATTAAAGCTTGGAAAAAAATCAAAAGCTTCAGTTTTCTTGCTCTATGCTTTCAGTAATATATATATATATATATATGTGTGTGTGTGTGTTTATATATATATATATATTCTGTTTTCGACTATAGTCATTCAATATTTTTTTCTATATGATTATTTATATTTATAAGAAAAACATTTTAAAGATTTATATTTATGCTTAATATTAAAAAATCAAAAAAAAAAAAAAAAAAAAAAATGTTGCTTTAAATAATAAACATACGTGTAGCCTGCACTTAAAATAACTCATTTCTTAAAAAAAATAAAAATAAAATGCAATTACTACGATTAAAATTTGAAGTATCTGTTATAACGAGAAAAGAAAATACATATCGTGCAAAAAGAATAGGGATATCGGATAACAGTTATGTTGTGTTTGTTTCTTTAAATGCCTTAAATTCTGTTCTCATGTATAATTCAATTTCTCTGTTTTAGAGAAGTGGCCTTACTAAAAAACAAAAGTTTAAAACAGAATATATTTCACAAAAGTCGAAAGTCTCACTTTTCCTGTTAAGTATATGCAATTATGGGAAGTTAAAAAAGAAATCCTACTAAAATTACAAAATTGATTGCTTAAGGAAATGGTTCAGTTGTTTAGAAAAGGAGTTTGCATTTGTATATTCTCGTATTACACAAAAGTTAGAAAGTGCATGTAAATGTAAATATATATTTAAAGTGCCTTTAAAAGGAATTTGGCAATTTTTGGTTAAGTTTAAAACATTTTTATTTATTTATTTATTTATTTATTTTAAAAGAAACACAAAAAAAAGCGCTTTTTGTTTTGTACTTATTTACATTTTAACATGAGTAACACATTTATTTTTCCTATCTACTCTTGTACACATTTGTTCAATAAAAAATTTCAGAATCTTCTTTTTAATACGTGATTTTTTTTTCTAAATTCTTCCAAATGTTTTCTTTTAATTGCCGTTTAAGAATGCTTTTTCTTCTTGAAAATTTAAAAATATCGCCTGTTTAATATAAAAATATCTTATTCAAAAATTATTATATTTAGCGCTGTTACATTTAATAATTTCACAAATACCAAACAAAAACGTTTGATTTATTTACATAATATTTCTCGAAAAATTTGTTTTCCATTTTAACTAATAATATTTATTATATTTTTAATTTAAGACTTGACTTTTCTTTTATAGAAAAAAAAAAAACAGCAGACGATACATATTTACACAAGATAAATTACAATTAGCTGAGAATTTACTCAAATATGAATAAAGACAATTTTATTTAAAAATGTAAAGTCTAGCCTTTCCCTTCTGTTTGGATATAAAATTCATTGGGCCACATAGAGGTTACGTGAAATATTTAGTGTCTATTATATATGCAACATTTATTTTATAAACTTTATAGTAATTTTATATTTTGAAAAAGTATAACTTTTATCAGTTTATACAATCGTGATTTTTTATTTATTTATTTATTTTATTTGTAAAAGTTATAAAGACGGGAAAAATGCTATAAATCACTGATATTCAGACAGTGAAAACTTATACAGTCCCTGTTTTCAACTTCCTAAATTTTGATTATTTGAAAATATTGGTCTTACAAAAATACCGTCAAACAATTTTTCAGCTGAGTATTTTGAAAGTATTTTAGCTTTGAAATAAATGTTATAACACTCCCATAACAGTTAATATTTTTATTTTACAGTATGAATATGGGTATAGATTGATAACCAATTTGATAATTATGATCAATCAATTCCTTAGAGTTCAAGTTGAATCGGTTTTACTTTTTACTAGAGCTGTGAATCCATAGAGACGGTAGGGTATGGCTCACCGATTTGATAAATACAAAATCATTAATTTTATCAATTCTTTAGGTTGATTGGTTGGTTGTAGGATTTAAGGCCGATTGACTCCTGATGTGTCATAGGCCTAGATGGGGAATGCCCTCCGTGGGGGTCTTTCTAAGGGGTCCTAGCCCGTATTTACGCAAGTTTCGGAGGAAACCACGGAAAGCTCCGAACGGCTAGGTCGATGAGCGCGACCCGGGATCGAACCCGGCACCTCCCATCTACCAGCTTTGAGCGCAGAACCGCTCGGCCGCTGGTGGGCCTCAATTCTTTAGGAATTCGCTCGGAAGATAATGTCAGAACTAGTTTTATAAACCTTAAGATTTTAACAAAACTTTAAGTTTATATATACATATATATTTTTCAGGGTTCAAAATTTACAATTAAACATTTTTTGGAATGTCATTGACATAAATATTATTTTTTATTTCAACGATGCAATACTGCCGTCTTGATGCGTTTTTATGCAAGTGTAATTCTTAAAATATTGGTTATAATTGTATTTTTTTTTATAGATTTCAAAATTTGTGTATTTTACCGCATGCGCCATGTTAATGAAATAAGTGTTCTTTTCTGGCTTTGTTGTTTTACATCAATGATAAACGCGAAATATAAAATACTTCAATTAAATTTTAAGAATGTGTAATTTACGAGTCGAGTCACATATTCTATTAAAAATCATTTATTGACATGTATGTATATTCGACTGTAAAACTATTGAAGCACAAATACCACACTTTTTTCATATATATATATATATATATATATATATATATATATATATATATATATATATAATTTGAACGTTATTATTATTTTTTTTATCAGATTACTTCTTCATAAACAGCATAAGACTAAGACCATGACTCGACAAATATTTACTTAACAAAAGGAGCCCATCTTTATTAGGAGCCTATCTTTTAAATAGGAATTATTGCTAATGCTTCAGTAATTTTGCTTCCGACTTTAGGTATGCATGGATCCATTTATAATATTGTAACGTTCATTGGTTTTGAACAGAAACAAAGCCATTAGCATTTTTTATGCAAAAATGTTTTATAGTTTTTCTCTTTGTTTTAATTGATTCTTAAAAATATCTTTATTCTGTCTGCGGCAAATAGCGTCTCTGGAAGTGAAAAAATGAGGCTCCAAATGTATCCATATCGAAAAAAAATAAATTTCTTAGTAGGTGCGAATGCAGCCTCCAGGTTTCATGATACATTCGATTTATATTTTATATTATTTTGACTTAAAACAACTATTTCACATTTTTATTAACTTAAAAAGTTTTTTTTTTTTTTTATTTTTTTTTTTATTAGTTATTATTTGAATCAAACCAAATCAACATATAGATTTTTCAATCCAAATATTACTTAAAAATTATTATTTTTTTACGTATTTATATATTTAGCTATGTGTCTAACGGCCATTTCTGAAATTAGCAATTTTCAAAAAGAAAATATGTTGTGTCTTTGAAGCATTATAGGTAAAATTTCGTTATATGAACTGTATTATTTTCAATTTTCAAATTAGTTTTTATATTAACAATATATTTTCAAACACATCTAGCTTACATACTACCTACTCAGGAAGTGAAATTTTCGAGTAAAATAAAGCAAAAATGCTTAAATATATATATATATATCTTCGTTTTTAATATTAACGATATCTATCAATTACTGTTTGGTTTCAATTTCCATCCTCTTCCATGCTATACGTCACCTTTGCAAAGACATTTCCCAAAATAGGCGCGGTAAGAGGGAAAGTAGAAGATATTTATACTTCTTATTCTGCCGGTCATTTTTAGCCCATTTAGAAAACGACAGTGTTTGTCTGCTTCGGAATAATATTAACACTGAGAGATGCGACTCACATTTATAAATGGACAGTACATAAAAATTCACAAAATATAATATTGGAGAATATATATTTATATTGTGACTTTTTGCTACAGTTACGTTTTATACTAGACGAGACGTATTAGTCCCTCTACGATAGTTTCACGGCCCCGATCAAAATCTCTTTCCGAGCTTCGACGACTTTTTTTAGTCAATTTTGACCTTTTATTTTTTACTGTGTTAGCCGTTTATCTTATTTATTTATTCCAACACACTTGACTGTGTGAGTTTTTTCGTTTTCATCCCATGCTTTTTTCTACGGATTTTGACATTTTTTCCCGTGTTTCTATAAATTTTTAGCCTTTTTTCCTCGTTTTCTGCATTATAAACTACGGTGGCTCCAACCCACCCGCGCCACCGCCGTGTCTTATAATAGGCGAGACGTAGTAAAGCTATATACGCCATTTTTATTCAATCTTATGTGTTCTATAAATCTATAAAATAGTGCTTTTGCTTCTTTATTATTTTAATTGTGTTTACAAGAGCAAACTGAGTAGTTAAACTCCCTCGATTTATTCCCTATCAGATTTTTTTTTTTTTTTTTTTTTTTTTGTCACTTATGTTAATTATGATAATTACGAAAAAGCCTTTTAACTTAGGTAACGGTTAGATATCATAATGTCTTAACATAAATTAAAAAAACAATTACACAAATGTCAATAAATTAGGTTAGGCTGCAATATGAAATAGCTAATAAACTTTAAACCTTACGTTATATGTAGCATTCAGATAATTATTTTTGAAAAAAAAAAAGTATTAAAAAAGTTATAGAAATTCTAAATTAGGACAAATTATATACATATTTATGTGTAAAAGAAATCTGAAAATTTTCATTAAAGTATAGTAAAAAGAAAATCTATTTCTGAAAACTGTGTTATTTTAAATATCCGGATAATAATATATCTAAATATCAGTAGATGTCCTACAAAAAACTAAACAGATAAGCAGTATTATAGCTTAGTATGTTTGCAGAAAATTAGATTTTATAATGCACACACTTGTAGCATCTTTTTTTTTCCCCCTTAAATCCTATTTGAAAATCCAATAAACTACTTTTACATAAGATTCCCCCCCCCCCTCTCTTTCAGCAAATTACAAAAAGCTCCAACATTACTTTATATAACATATATCATATATTCAGGAGCTAAAAGTTATTATTAAATTTAGACTCATATTCTGATATAAGTTATTAGTAAAAAAAAAAAAAAAAATCTCTTAAAAGTGTATTTAAAATTAAATATTAAAAGCTTTTTAACTCTTTAAATTAAAAAATATAAAAATAATAAAATAATAAAGGAATTGTTTGAATTACTTTGTAATTTCATCTTAAAGGTTTTAGGGTTATCTTTTGTCTTTCAAATTCTAAATTTGAAACTAAACTATTCTACATTAAAAATGAAGAAATGTCTTTATTTTATAAAGTCCTACTTTTTTGCGATTGAACATTAAATCTTCGATGCATCTCTTAGAAAAGCAGAATCATTATTGATTCGCGATGAATTTTGTGTCAAAATTTGTCTAAATAGATAAGTGCGCCATTTCTCTTATCGTTAAAGGCTTGTAAATATTCTAAAAATAGAATGAAAAATTCATGAGTCTACTTAAATATTTTATAAACCGATCTCTTTTGCAAAAAATTCCATATGGTTGCATAAGATTTGCTTTTCCAATGAATTGTTTTTGTCCTTTCTATATGTAAATTGTTAAAATGAAACACTTATTTAGAAGTATTACTGACATAAGACTATTTAAAGCTACAATTTATTCCAATGCTATAAGAGTGACAAGTTTGTCCAGAATAACACACACACACACACACACACATATATATATATATATGTAGTGTTGTAATAAATACAGTTTGATTAACCCAATGGAACATCAAAATTAAATATATTAGTTTTTATTTTATTCTTTAAATTGTTTTCATAATACAATTGCAGATGGCAGCACTATTAATGTTATTTTTCTGGAAATATTCTTAAACCTTCCTATAGAATTCTTGGTCCTAATTCAGGATTTTGGACACTTTCATATTTGAATTGGTTTTTGAACTTTCTTAACTTATTCCGTAATTCTGGGTTATTAACTGTACATTTAATCGCTTACTGTTACTTAATTTTTACACGTGATGTGTCATGTCATGCTTTCAATCATTGTTTCTTTTCATTATATGCAAAATTTATCTTTCTTGTTTATTTATTTGGGGGTTTAATTATTTCAATATCTTTCTTTTATGCGTAGGATTTTCTCGTTTTTTTTTTTTTTTTTTTTTTTTTTTTTTTTTTTGGGGGGGGGGGGAGCTAATTTTGTTATCAGCTTCTTTCTTGCTTTGTCTGGGTAAAGCCTGTAATCCTGGTGTTACATTATGAAAAGAAGTCTCCTGGGCATCTTTAGTTTTAATTTTCCACCTTTTTTTTTGTTTTTTATGATGAACAAATGACATATTTAGTGTTAAACACCGCATTTAATTAAAGATAGTGAACACCGTAAACTTGTGGGGTAAATTGATGTGATCAGTCAAATATAAACATAGTTGCAAACATTCATGCAGCCAGTAATCCTTGTGTGATATTATGAAAAGCAGTCTCCGGGGATAGTAGAACATATATAGGCAAGCAACAACGTAATTTCACTTATCGAAGTAGATGATCGCAAAGAAAAATTCGCATAAAGTTGTGTAAATGCGTTATATATTCTTTTAACCAAATAATGTACTTAAACAAAAGCCAGATGAAATTTACAGAAGTATTTAATAATTTTACAGTTTTACTAAAGGTTCTTTTTTTTCTGTAGAAATAGAGATTTTTATTCAATCTAGATAAATTGTCTGTGAAAGTTTTTTGTAAGTGATAAGGATTTAATATTTTCCCTTATTATAAGTGAGTATGGCAAGTTCATACAAAACAACTCTTGCATGATTCTTCTAAAATATTTCTGTGTTCTTCTGACACAATAATGTATCTTAATAATAATAATAATAATAATAAAAGAATATATTTCTTGAGACTTTTTCTGTATTCTCGAACGTATAATTTAAATACTTGGTATTAAAAAATATAAAAAAAAAATTCTCAAAAAATGTTATTCAATTTTCGCAAAATATATCTTAATAGGAATTAAAGGAAGTTAAGAAAGCTAAATGAAAACAAAGCCGTATAAAATCTTTCACACTACTATTTAGATTGCAGAATTAAAGATGGCTTAAAAATGTACTGACACACGTAGAGTAGAGTGTTTCAAAAAATTACGCTATATACTAACAATTTATGGCTGTTGCATTAAAAAAAAATAACAAAAAAACTAATTTTATTATTTTTTGAAACTTTCAGTTTTTAACATATTTTTTCAAACTTTCAGCCTCATGCGCGAACTGAAGAGGTAAACTTAGAATTTTTTTCTTATTTTTCCCCCAATTGAGGAAACCAAACTACAACTTTTAGGAGGTAACGCGATCCCGAAATAAAAAAAAATCGATTTTTTTCGAACCACCCTAACGTAGATGGCTTAAAAACACGAGAGTTGTCAGTAAAATAATGTTCCCAACGAATTTTCACAATGAAAAACCAGTTTATTGGCATTGAATAATACATATTTGGAAAGACAGGACTTTCCTCTATTTTTCGACATAATTGCCGTTGAGATCATGAATTTTTTGCATGCGGTGTACCACCTTCTTTATGCCTGAATCGTACAACTCTGCCGCCGCCGTCCTAACGGTATGTTAAAATTTTATGAATGCAGGACTTAATGACATCATGGATCGTCTCGCTGAGGTCCCGAACCGTCACCTTTCGATCGTTCAGCATTGCATCTTCCACTTTCGCAATCGTTTCGTCCGAATCCTATAGCCGGCCAGAACGTTTTTCGTCATGGACGCTCGTCTTTGAACTCTCTGCACCATTTCCGAACATGGTGCACGCTCATATACTTTTCCCCGTACACTTCACACAGTTGGGAATGAATGTCCACTGGCTCAACGTTTTTTGCACACAGAAAACGGATCACAGAGCGTAATTCGCAGCTGGCGTGTGAAGCGAGTGGAAGCTCCAACTCTCACGGCCACCAAAACAAGAATGAACGTCTCAGACCACTTGCTGGGGCGGGGACTAGAAGAAAGGGAGCTACGCTACATGCCAGTGTCGTCAAATCCCGCGTAACAGCGTTCCTAGCGTCCTCAGCTCCTTGGGAACATTATTGTACGGACAAGGCCCGTATATAATATTAAAAAGTAAGAAAATTCTATCTAATTTTTAAATAACACAATTACTTATATTTTTTATTACTATTATTTATTTATTTTTTACTTTTATATTTATTAGTTAAATTTATTCCGAGTTAAAATAAGTTTTAAACGAATGTTTCGAATAAAAAAAGTAATACATGCATTTAATTTTCAGTCATTGTTATTGAAAAATTTATTACTATGAATATATTTCATTAAATTAAATAGAATATGTACCCAGTTTAATATTCGAGATAATATCTCCCTTTTATGATCAAAAGATTAACTATAAATGATAAGAGTTTTATTAACCACTCAAAGTTTCAATATAAAAGATTATGTTTCTGATGGAGAGAGATAATATGTTCTTGACATATGCAACGAGAAAATCTTTTTATTAGTAGAACGCATAAGGGAGTATGAGAAAGGATATTTAATATTAACATTTTATTTCTTTTGAATATATTTGTATGAAAGAATTTTCTTCGACCATCATTTAATTCAGACCTTCATTTTATTACGAAATTTGTAAAACAGCTATTTATTAAATTTTGTCAATAACAATAAAAACCGTATGTATATATATATATATATATATATATATATCTTAACAAAGTATTATAATAATATTGATTTTATTGCAGTAATGTTGTGTAAGTAAAATTAATGTGGTGATTCAATATTCAGACGACATAAAGTACATCCTTTGCTATTACACAAAAATGATAAAAGTCCTTTAGCAAATTATATTTTGTACATGGATAGTCTTTAAGAATGATACTTATTTTTTTTCGTTTATATCAATGTTGTAGTCAAAATTGTATTTGAATTCCAATTTTCGACGTCTAGTTTAAACAATTATTACATGTTTTTGAAATGTCTGAAAATGAAACTGAAACTTTTAGCAGTTCGTTTTTTTTTTTCTCTGCTACGAACTAAGATAGAATAAATTAAAGAAAATTTCAAATTTAGTAATCTAAATAATTAAATTGGGATGAATTTTGAAAATTATAAACAAGATTGTTAAGTTTCAAAGTATAATGTGGGTAAAATTTATCTAAATAGTTTTAAATATTTGTTAATTTGATAAAAATCGATAGAATTTAATTAGTTAATATGATAAGTAAGCTGCTTAAATATTGAGGCAGTTTACTTTCCACAACAATGTAGAAAAATGTTACCAGTCGTTATTGCGTAACATTCCACTGTATGCCTCTGTTACACTGATATACCTGATAACATTCCTCAACGTGGTTGAGGAAAATAAATTCCTTCAATAATGTTGTATATTCTTAAACAAAATTTTTTACAAGAATGGGAGAAAGTTGACTGATCAGACGAATTACGTTTTCTGTTCAAGTACATTTACGGGCAAATTCGAATACACTAATTTCCAATGGAAATAATGTCAGTCTTGCACACAGTTGCCTGTTATAAAACATGGGTGGAGGTATTAGTGTACGGGCGATATTTCCATGAGACATATTAGGTCTCTAATCCTCACAGATAGACTTTTTAATCTTTGCATTATGGGAATATTCTTGAAGACTAGGTGCACAGCATCATGAATACAATGTTCTCAGCGGGTGCTAATGTCACAAGGGTCGAATCGCATGGACTGTTTTCACCAACTTTCTGCTGAATTTTAATTATATTTTGTTTACCGAATGCACCTGATATGAATCGAATGGAACAATTTTGGTTGTGACATTCTCGAAATACAGAATTCATGTTCTTGCAATGCTACCACGCAATATGCGGGAATTTCATGAGAGGTTGAAGAATTTCCGATACTAGACACCTCAAACTATTTATTAGCATATTATTGAGACAATGCTTTGCTGGATGTTGGAGGTGTGGACGGATGAATTTGGTCTAACTTTATATTAAACAAGTTGTCACAATATAATGGCTTTTCTGTGTACGTATACACCGAAGAGGAGTTATATTTAAGAATTGAAAGAAGATGAAATATATATATTTTTAGCAGGATTTCACTGCTTTGCTAGTCACCCTATTTAAATGAATTTTCTAAAAACAATAATCATTCTATTTTAAATCAATTTATAAACAACAACTATTAAAAATTACATTAAAATTACTTTAAACTTCGCTTCTGGTCCCCGTTTACGTGATTTCGGATTTGGGTTCCGATCACTTGCACTTGGGCCTTGACTGAACATTTCAATTTAGGTGCTAACTGGACAATAAATGGCTCTTATATTATTCAAGAACTACTTTTTCTGACAGATTACCATCTTTACTATGACAACGGTAGGCTGCAACAAACAAATTTTAGTGAATGAAAAAAAAAAAAATCAAAAATTGCGAATTCGGGCTTCGAGGGGCATCATACGAGGTCTAAACGGACCTCCATACTAAAGTCTGTATCTCTGAGATCAAAATACCTCTAAGTTAAAGTTATTCTTTATCACTTTCTAGACATACACACAGTTTAGGTTATCGTGAAAACAAGAAAAGAAGATATTTTATCAACTGACAACTTTTCTATTAAATATCTGTAAAATATGACGCATTATCCTCAGAATACTGAAACCACGATCTTCGCATTATTAGCATGACACTCTAACCAACTGAGCTAATCGTCCACCGACAGCCGTATTACTTTTAATTTTCTACTTCCCCAGTCGATCATTTTAGAAATTAATATATAATAATATAGTAAAAAAAGAAAAAAAAAACTAATCAAACATTCGGTGATTGGGCTTTAAGATGCATCAAGAGAACTCAAAACGGACCTCCATGCAAAATTCTTAAGTTCTGTGCTCAGTCATTTGCGTAGATAGTAACGGCAAAATACACACACACAAACAGATTTTTTCTTTTTTACTTTCTTCTATATTCAGTAGAAGAAAATACAGTAAACTCTCGTATAACGCGGGGGATACGTTCCGCGTAATAGGAAATCGCGTTATAGGAGACATACACTGAGCAGACGATTTCATTCCGCAATGAGACCAAAAGCGTCGAGTGATGGCATAGTAACGGAGCAATCCTTATCTACAGTGAAAAAGTAAATAACCTTGAGTAGATTGAAAGTAGAAAAGATGTAGTCACGCTCTTCCTTTACTTACGCGTTATACGAGACTCTTTATCGTGTTGTATCAGTAATAGTCGCAGATTTTTCGTCGATTTATACGAAATCGCGTTTTGTGGGAGCGCGTTGTACGAGATTCTACTGTATTGTATTCGTAAAAATTTTCGATTTCCGGTTTTCGACAGATTCACACGCTTTGAGAGATCTAGAACCCGATTTTACCATTTCTAGAAAATGTCTTTCTGTCTCTCTCTGTGTATATGTGTGTTTGACAAAACTTGTGTGGCATCTATATCTAAGGAACTACAGTTCAGAATTGTATATAAATTTATATGTACATGCACCTTGACAGAAACTAGTACCTATCGAGCTCTGGCGTCAATTGCTCGCAAGGTGGCGCTGCTAGTGAGCGATTTCTGCAAATTAAGGAAAAGCTGTATCTCAGGTTCTATTGCGTATAATCAAACAAAACTTGATAAGTGAAAAGGCCATTATGAGGCATTATGCTGATTCATGTTGGATGCTTATAGACCTATAAATGGCGCTGTTATACAAGAAATTCCTTTGATAACGGAAAGACTATATCTGAATTTGTACGGCATATAACTGTACGAAAATTGGTATGCGAGACATCCATTATAAAAACGCATCTTTTAGAATGTTATTTATAGAGAATACAGCTGTCTTTCTTTGGATATTTAGTGTTAGTTTTTTTTAAGATGAAAATCATTTGCATTCATCATGTTAGATAAATTTAATAAACAAAAGTTTTAAAAAATTATATGTCTTTAGGGAATTTGCATAGGAAAATATAGAATAAAGTCTTGTGGTGGCCACAACATACTAGTTTTTCACTGTAGAGAATATTTAATATAAACCTATTTGCAACATATTTAATAATAAGGAAAATACTCAGAAAAATTTATAAATAAGTGCTACATTTTGTTTGTTTACTCTATCATTAAATATTTTAATTTTCAAAGTTTCTAGAGTAAAGAATACTCGTAATATTATTCTTTAAACTTTTGCATATTTTAAGAATTTCTACTAAAATACACATATTTAAAAAGTTTCAAAATGTATGCTTATTGGATAATATAGCTTAAACCATCTGGAAATGCTTTAAAAACACGTTTAAATAAACGTTATGCATAAACAGTTTGCTAAAGTTTAAGTGTTCAGACATGGAAAAATTGACATTTTTACGTGCTTCAATTTTTAAGTTAAAGAATATTTTAGGAAATACCATGCTTTTAGTAGTTTTATGTTGAGGATATTTAAACTTTGTATTACACCAGAATTTTTCATACATGTTTTATATTTTAAAACACACGTATAAATTTTATATATAAAGTAAATTTTGATAATAAAAGGATTTATACGGCACATAACTTTAAACAGAATTTGCTATACATATGTTGATTTCAAAGTAAATATACAGTAGTGCAATATTGTTTTATACTTAAGTGATAGTTTAATGTAAATTTTATTTTACATTTCATTTAACCAGATAATATAACTTTCTTATGTGTTATTACTGTAAAGAAAAAAAAAAAAAAAGGGTTAGATTATAACTTTAGGATTAATGGAAATAATATTCATTTTTAAAGTAACATGATTTATTTGATTGTTTTCCTTGTAATACTTATATCTTTATACATTCTTGTATGAGATAGCTTCTTTTAAATTTTATCAAGCTCTGTTTGTTAGAAACAAGTTTGTAAATTACCTAACTGAAAGAATTTACGTAAGTCATACCACTTTAACATGTATTTTGTAAAAATTAATAATAATAATAATAATAATAATAAATAAAAATTGAATTTATTTTAACATTACAGTAAATACAAACCCTCAGGAAATGTATCAAAAAGATTTTTGTCATTAAATAAAATCAATATAAAAAAGTTTATTTATCCGATAATAAATCTTTGTTTTAATTTTATAATTAAAATCACATAATCAAAAGGTAAAATAGATTACCGAAGAGAACTTCAGGATTATTGAAAACAATTTTTATTTATTTATTTATTTATTTATTATTTAGCGTAACTTATTTGGCTGTATTCAGCGTAATGCTTGCTTATTTTTATTTATTTATTTATTTATTTATTTTTTTATGAGGTAATTACCATTGTATTTTATCAAACTAGGTTTGTTTGAAACAAATATGTAAATTATCTAAATGGGAGCATATACTTAAGTCAGAACATTGCAACATGTATTTTGAAAAAATACATAAATTTTATTATATTCATTCTCTTATAATTTATCATATATTTTACTATATTCTTCTATATCCTTTATTCTACTTTATAATATTCTACATAATATTGTGTTATGGAATTATATTTGTTTTTATTTAACTAACTATACTTGTGCTTTAAATAATTTAATTTTACTAAAGTTTTGCATTATCCTGCTTATATTGTAATATGCAATGTTGTCATCAGCAATTTCAGCTTGTGAACGTAGTCGACAAATTTCAACATCAATAGTTAATAAACGGAATAATTACCTTTAACATACTTCCTAACGCTTATAGAACAGTGTTATGATTGATGCAATTGCGTGTTTTCTGTACTCGACAGTCTATATCTATTTATGGATAGAGAATAATTGATTAAATATTTATACGTTTGAGTATTGATTTCAGTATCAAGTAAACTAATCTAATATTTTGTGGTTTAGAATCTATATTGTAAAATAAATCTTCTAAAACAATAGAAAATAACTCTAACACTCCTACAGAAAATTTTTTCTTTCTAAAAGAATGGAAAAATTTGCACAACTAAATCTATATCTTTAAGAGGAGGGATTTTTTCATGTAACGATATAAAATCTGTAACCATTAATGCAAACTTTATCTGGCTGCTATATATGTTTTTCCTGTTTTGAGTATTCGAAACAAAATATAAAAGCAGAATTGTTAAATGCTAAGCAATAGTTTACACTAAGGAAAAATTCTGTAACTGGCATCTAGAATCTAAATTGTGGCTCTAGAAATATTAGTTCCAAGCCATCCTTATAAATTCTAGTTTGAAGACGAGTTCTAGAAACCCCTATATGAATTCTACAGCGTTTTTCTATACTCTCAAGGGCAAAGTTATTTAAAAATCTCTGCAAATAAATGCGAATACAAGAGGCGGGTTTCAGCAACTAACTTAGTTTATTCCCCAAATCTGGAAAATCAAGCGAGAATTTCTAGCAATAAAAAAGATTCAGAATATTTAGAATATTGTTTCACCATCTAGAAATGTGTAGACTAGAAATTCTCAATCATTTCGCCTATTCCGTTTACTGGCGTGCCTTATGCGCATCGCTCGGAAATCTATATTTCATGTTAAGGGATCTAGAAAACGTCCACTTAGTCATTCTAGATGAAGGCGGTATATATATATATATATATTTCTGAGTGTAACCTGTGACTCCGGTAGTTTATTGGAAAAGTCACCGCTTACATCCCGCGAAATGGGGAATTTTATTTAATGTGAGTTCTGTCTTTCTTCCTCCCCCCCCCCTTCCTCTCTCTCTCTCTCTTTTTCAGTTTGACTTACAGAAACAATCTGTCATACGGATATTTTGTTACGGAAAAATTCTGTCACCTATACTTACACTGTAAAGCATATTCAAATTTTCTATATTTTTCCTACAGAACACTTCTGTTTGGATAATTTATGCAGAATTACTTCTCAGTGTTACAAGAAATACATTTTGTATGTAACTAAGTAAAATATGTAAAAGTAAAGTTATTAAAAGTTAGTTTATAGAAAAATCTCTCATAAAACGCAATGCTTTTGAATACGTTTGTGTGTCCCTGTACACAAATCAGTGGTAGTATTTACTCCATTTTATACTGGAAGCATCCGATAGTGAACTTGAATAACATATTTCAATTTCAATGTGATTTGTGTACAGTAAGGGTATGAAAATATGGTTTATAGAAATATTTCTGATAGAACACAATGCTTTGAAATACTTTTGGGGGTCCCTGTTCACAAACCAGTAGAGGTATAAACTCCATTTTCAAAAGGGAACATTCGATAGTGAACTGGTATAACATATTTCAATTTCATTAAGATTTTTGTGCCTAAAGATGTGAAACTATGGTTTATAGAAATACCTCTCATAGAACACAATGCTTTGAGATATTTTTGTGTGTCCCTGTATACAAATCAGTGATGGTATTTACTCCATTTTATACAGGAAACATCCGATAGTGGACTTGAATAACATATTTCAATTTGATTAAGGTTTGTGTACAGTAAGGGTATGAAAATATTGGTTATCGAAATGCCTCAAATAGAACACAATGCTTTGAAATATTTTCGGGGGTCCCTGTACACAAACCAGTAGAAGTATAAACTCCATCTTCAACAGGGAACATCCGATAGTGAACTTGTATAACATATTTCAATTTCATTAAGATTTTTGTACAGTAAGGGTATGAAAATATAGTTTATAGAAATGCCTCTCATAGAACACAATGCTTTGAAATATTTTCGGCGGTCCCTGTACACAAACCAGTAGAGGTATAAACTCCATTTTCAATAGGGAACATCCGGTAGTATACTTGAATAATATATATAAGTTTCAAGAGATTCCATAAATATTTACGGAAGTTAGAACGCGGACGGATAGACGGACAGACAAACCGAAGTTCATAAACACTTTTCAAACTTATTGGAAAGTGTTAACAAAATGAGCAATAAAATGCTATTATCAATATTTTTGTATTTTCTCCATAACATAAACTGTTTAGCTATCATAAACTCCGGTAACATAAACATAATTTCATCGTCATTAATCTATTTCAACAAACTTAAATTTCTATATTTTCGAACCTTTCCAGTTTTTTTACTGCTTAAATAAAAAATTTCACTACAAAGATCTAAACTTTGCAAAAAGATCAAAACAAAATTTTGAAAATCTAACTTTATTCGTCAGGTTGAGATTAAGATTCAGTGGATTTTGGCTTAGTGTCGCACTAGAGTTAAGATTTGAACAGTTGGTTATGGTCTGTAATCTATCCTAGAATGTTAATACAACAAACTAGTGTAATAAAATGTCTTAATTGTTCACTGTACCTTATTTATAATAGTCTCAATTTCTGATGAATTGAGAACAATATTCAAAATACTGCGTTTTAAATGGCAGTCTCGAAATATTATTGTAAATTATAATTTTTTCACTGTCCTTTGTTGCTTGATAAGTGACATTGTTTTATATTAACTAATAACAGTAGAGATGTGTAATGTAATTATTCATACGACTGCTGAATCCGTTAAAAATATTTAATTTGCAAAAATTTAATACAACATAACTTTAGAAAGTTATGTTTTACTCTGACGAGATTTTAACTATGCACTCATACGCTATGCTACAAAACTATGTATGCGTGTAGATAAAAATTATACTGCTCGCCATGAAATTGACCCAACAACCATTTTGGCAAAATCTTATGCAAAATGGTCTCCTGAATCCTAATTTGACGTGCATTTCGCCCTATCACTCACCATTTTGTATTGACGGCTCCCTATGTTTATAACTTTTTCGGTAATTTTAACTGTTAAACATCTTCTGAGGGGCTACAGAGTAGGAAAACATCAACATTTGCTTCAAAATGAAAATTTAGGTTTGATTTGCCACTGAAATTATATATTTCGTTTCTTATATATATATATATATATATAAGTGTTAAATTAAGCCTTTTTCATTCTTCAAATTAAATTCATATTCATAAAATTACTGAACACTGAAAAAAATTGGGGTTGGCAGTGGTGTCCCCAGAGAACGGTGGGTGACTGGCCAAAATGATAGTCATATGCTGATTCAGGAAGTCATATTACATAATAATAAGAAAGAATGGTATCAGGGGTCGCTTTTTTTATCTTGAAGCGCATTGTTATTTGGTATAATGGTCATATTTCAATAGGTATCTAATATTTTTATATTCTAAATGCAGATTATTGTGTCAAATATTGTATGTCAAAATTCCTAAAAAGGGATTTCCATTGGGCTAAGGCTCCTATATATACGAGATGACGCATCAGACATTTTGATGTCTTAGGGTTGTCACATGTACCCAGCATTTCCGTAGATAAACAAACTGCAGTGATTATTTCTATCGTCTTGTATTACTTTGGAGTTACTTTTGTAATCATTTTCATAATTTTAGCTCAGTAAATTATCATATGGGAGATTGTTTAGTGAAAAATGTCTATAATCATTCAAGAAAAGAACATAAAATTTTCACATTTTCATAAGATAATTTAGGAAGAATAAAATAATATAACTTTTATTTACTTATATTTTTCTCTGTGTTTTTCACATGTTCAAACGTAAAAATACAAAGAATGTGCTATTTTAATCATAAGATTTCTGTGTTAATAACCATAAATTAGTTAAAGAAGACCATTTATTACTGTCCATTTGAGTTTTAGCGACATTTACTGGGGTCGCCAAAGTTGTTTCATTTCCGTGTCGTAATTACATTTATTTTAAGGCTCGTTTTTTTAAATGAATAGTGTATGCTAGAAATAGCAGAATAAGCAAGTAAATAAATAAAGATTTCCCACTTTTAAAAAATAAGCACATTTTTTTTTTTTCTCAAAAAGTTATGATTTGTATTTGAAACAGACAGAAATAGTTCTAACAACACATCTTATCCCCATTACACCCACAAAAGATCCTTAAGGATTTAAAAACATACCAAGAATGTACTGTTTATAAATGTGTTGTTAGGGATATTTCTTGTTGCTTATTGCTCTTGACCGTCTTGGCCGATCGTAGCTTCCGATCAAGACATCTTAAAATCGCTAGTTAAGCGATAAGGTCGCCAAGTGGAATGCTGGCCTCATCCGAGGCAAAAAATGGCGGCGATGCGCCGACCTATATATTTTATTTAAGGGGCTCTACATTGAGCTTAATATCCTGCATGTTATAATAAAAAGGCGGATTTTTTTATCACAAAGAATACACATGCTACCCTGATATAAATGAATACAGGTAAGAAGATGAAACCTTAAAATAACATACCTCCTTCAGAACGCATTTAAAGTATTACGTTTTACGAGGTAATATTAAAAGTTGCTTTTTAAAATTACAACGTTATATATATATTTTTTTCTATTCCTTAATTTCCTTTTAAATGAAGAACTGATTTAACTTAAATAAAAATGTTTACACTGAATGTTATGTTGCAATAATATGTTTTATAGACATTTTGGTATTTAAACAATGTGTAAGGAAAGTTATTTTATAATTTCACATTTTTAATTTTAATGAATATTATATTAACGTATTAACGAACATTAATCCTATCGTTTTATATTCTTTAGTTAAAATATAAATAAGAAATAAAGTTTATATATATATATATATATATATTATTGTAAACATTTGCTTCAATATTATTCATTTTTTTCTTCAGAATTAAAGTATATTAAAAACATATTAAATTTAATGTACTACTTCCATAAAAACTATTTTCGTTGTAGAAATGTACATTTTGTGTTATATTTAATTTGAGATGATGTTCTCTACAGCTTTTCTTTCTACTTTAAAAAATAAATTTTAATCTATTTTGTTTTTGAAATATGTTGAAAAGTTTCTAAGCGAAGTTTTTCAGAAATATATTTAAGTATTTTAAATGTTTTATTTTCTAAAAAATGACGTAAATGTTAGGTTTAAAGTTCTCGAAATGATTTTGCAAAAATTATTATTTACTTTTTTGTCGGTGATTTCGGTTAACATTCCCATTCTTTCAAATGAAAATAATTCTGTGAAGATGTTTTACTTTAATTATTTTACTACAATATTTTTTAGGTGAAGTAAAATTAGCATACAGAATGATTATAGATTATTCACAGTCTTGTCATCATAAAAACAAAATGATGTTCGGAAAAATTTAAATTACCCTATTTAATTATTTTTACTTTTAAAGCTTTTAACGTTTATTGGTTACACACTGAAAACAAATATTTGACATAATTTCATATTTTTTCATGTGATAAAATTTTAAATGTATTTTCTTTGTTTTAATCGATTCTAAAACTGTTGTTCTTCCTCTATCCGGTAGATAGCAGCACTGATCTGAAATTGAAAGAATGACAAATCAGGAGAAGATGCAAAAGTTGCTTATTTTTTTTTTTTTTAGAAGGTGCGAGTACACCATGCTGCTGTGATGCACTCGTGATGAACGATAAGTTGCGCTATTATTATTATTATTTTTTTTTTTATCTGAAACGTTTGTTTCTTTCTTTTTTTTTTAATTCATAATCTTTACTTGCAAATTTATTTATTTATTAAATAATTTATTATTTTAATTGAATCAGGGTTACATAAAGATGCTTCAAACGGAAAATTTCTCAATTATAAGAAATTCTTTTTTACATATTAAGGATCAGTTAACACGTTGAGCGCTACGTGATTTCTTTACTAAATCCGTGTCAGCTTCGAAGAGCTGGTATTGAGGTATAGCAATGCGGTTTTATGTTTACTTTGCTTCAATAAATCCAATAAAATGCCTTATGTAATCCTGCAGTAAATCAAAATTAAGTAAGTTTTAAATAAATTTTCAGTAATTACTTAAAACAATGTATTTTTTTTTTTTTTTTTTTTTGGTTTAATATCATATTTTTTACTATCAGCCACCGGTGGTTCACGCGGCAAAAAATTAAAAAATTCATCGTCAGCCACTGGTGGCTGACGTTTCATTCAACGTGTTAAGTGTCTAACAGCCATTTTTCAAATTCTCTTAACAGTTTTCAAAAGAAAAAATGGAATGAACGTTAAGGAGTTTAATTAATGAGTATAATGTGTATAAAAATAGTGAAAGATCCAACTTCATCCACCACGTATCACCACTATTACAAAAAATCTTTTATCAGTAAAGTTCCACTCTCACAGGATTTTATTATAACAGACAACAGACAAAACACTTCAAAAACTCATGCAATGCTAAAAATTCCAAGGATTTTTTTAAAAACCAATAATGATAAGGTACAGTGGCAGAGACGTACGTGACACGTTCATACAAACCGAAATTGGGGACATTTCCATACAAGTCAAGGACTTATAAATATTATAGGTATGTTTTCAAAAGGTACAGTGTCACATCTGTACAAAATTTCTCTCGCTTTATTTGAATTTTATTGCACTGTGTGGCTTTATCCATGTAACTCGAACTCTTCAATTATCTTTTTGTAAAACTGCATGGTAGTGGTACTTAATTATTATAAAACAGAGAGCGATGTGTATTTTAGCATGGTTATGTTGCAGTCAACATAAAGAAGGTAACATGTATTAAAATAGTGCTTAAAGAGCACGATTACAGTAGAAAATATTTTGCATGAACTAATTAATTAATGTTCGGGGATGCACAAAGTAATTATGATACCCTATGTAATCATGGGATTTACTGTAAATTTGTAACAAATATGTGTGTTGCATAGACTTAACTCTGCAGTTTCTAATGTACACAATATTTGTAAATCGTATACAGAGATATACAAAAGAATAATGTTGTAGTTCAGTCTGTAGATAACTTATCATTTAAAAGCATTTTAACGCTGTTTCTCTGAATTCAACTTAATAAAATTAGCATGTGTTATAAAAAAGCTTAAAATTATGGATTCAATAAGAAATGGTGAGTATCGTATACAGAGATATACAAAAGAATAATGATGTAGTTCAGTCTGTAGATAACATTTCATTTAAAAGCATTTTAACGCTGTTTCTCTGAATTCAACTTAATAAAATTAGCATATGTTATGAAGAAGCTTAAAAGTATGGATTATGTAAGAAATTGTGAGTACAGAAGATAGTAATCAGTTCACAGGTTTACATTAGTATGTTGTTCTCATCGCAAAATTTGTTCTCTATTTATATAAAATTAGGCTCAACGGTAAATAGAAATGAATTTCACATCTCAGATGCATAATACAAAATTTAGAAATAAAACCAGTTTTGTTTCTTACTGATCACATGTTAAAAATCTGGTGTGAAACAACCACACGACTTCCATTATCCACTATTACACGTATTATATGCATTTTTTTTTTTTTTTTTTTTGTAGATAATGTGATCAGAAGATATAAAAGTGACCCAAAGAAATAGAAACCTAAAATTTTTCCGGTAAGAGAAACTTTATACACATGTAAAGACATATAAAACGAAACTTACATTTAGCGAGGTAAAAAAATAAGAAAAAAATATAGTAGAGATATGTCTTGAAACACCAGATTCCGAGATCTAAAACTGACCTACCTAATCAGGATGACTGTTAATTTTTCTGTGATAACCACGTGATACATGAAAAAGTAATGGATTTATATAACAACTTTCAAGAAAATCGTTAGAGCCGTTTTTGAGATACCACCTTTTACCAAAACTCAATTATTTACCGGAAAACAATACTTACATACAAAAGGATATTTAAAAGAATGTTAATACGACGAGTTTAAAAAAAAAAATTCGGACAACCGTTTTAAAGGAACTTCGAAGACCTGGAATTGAGCTTTTATACAAGGCGCCTATCTATTTTCCTGAACTAACCAACTATATCATTCGAAAGAACCTCTAACTGAATGTATATGTAGCAACTTTAAAGAAAATCGTTAGAACCGTTTTTATCATACAGACTTACGGTCCCAATTCCGGTTTCCGTTGTCCCACTTCCGGTTTTTCAATTTTCATCAAAATTTGGGAAATTCATCTATTTACCAGACTTGTCTCAATGCTAAAGTTTTGTAGGCCTATTTTTATTAGTTTCGGAGATATGATAGCCCGAAGGTTCAATACATACACACATACATACATATGTATGTATGTGTGTATGTATTGAACCTTGTGTATATACACACCTTGTGTATATACATCTGTGTATATACACACACAAAGACCAATTGCCAAAAACCACTTTTTTTGACACAGATGACCTTAAATCAGCTGAAATATCGATATCGAATTTTTGGACTGACTTCTACTACCTACGGTAGTAGTGTAATGGAAGTAAAAATGCATCTTTATATATATATTTGTTAAAATGAAAAATAGCGATACCTTTCTATTAAATTATTACAATTCTATATTTCAACTGTTAAAGGTACTGACAAGTTTGATATACTCATATTAAAAATTTACCCTTCATGAGGGAGGAAACAGTGCTGCTACATATACAAAACTTTTATCCAAAGAAGAAGATAAGGACAAATTTTTATCAAGGTGCAATTACTTATAAATTTATGTTTAATTCCATCCACTTGTTTGTGCAATATAGTGTTAAAAAAATTTGCTAACACACAGAGATACACAGTGATACATTTTCGAAAATGGTTAAATCATCCTTATGACACTTTAAAACGCGTAAATCAACCGAAATACGAAGATGAGAAATTTTCACAGATTCGATGCTTTCTTTTGAAGTATATAGAAGAAAATAACAAAAGAATATCAATAAGTAGTGCATTATACTCAGTAACTACTGAATGTGAATTTATGTACGTTATACTCATGATCATATATATATATATATTGTAAGGTCGGTGTGTAGTAGAGTCCACGTCAGCATGGCGCTGCAGCTAAGTTCACAAGTTGCGAAGCGCGAGTAAATAAGGAGAAGTCTTAGAATTAAATGAAGTAAGTGGAATGGATGAAGCTTAGATATAAATATGGATGTGTGTTGGAAGAAGAAGGGGAGTAGGAGAACGGTGTAGAGACGACAAAGAATAGAGTCTCTTAAGTAATATTTTGTGATTAAGTTCTTAGTTTGGTGGCTGCCATAGCCGTTTTGGAAGGTGCTAATCCATAGCGTACAGTTAGGCGAATTTAGGGAATCCTGTCGCCGGCGGAGCATTGTGGTTCGGCAGAGAGCAATCGTAGACAGTATCTGTATTGGTGAGAATAGTTTACGTTTATTTAATGATTTACTGAAGTTATCCCCTCAAGTTATTTAAGAGTTACTTGTGAGCTAGCCCAACACCCGCCTTGAACTTGATCTTTAATAAACTTTATTTGTATTTAACTTTGAGTCTCTATGCCAATTTCATATTTAATACTTAAATAAATAAATTAGATTAATTTAAGATTGAGGAATGGAGACCACATATTCCTCACAATATATATAGTTGTGTGTATTCAATTGGCGCTAATATAATGATAATTTTTCAGAGATTTTTTTTTTTTTACTATGATGAATATATATATATATATATAGCCTGTAACAAAAGTGTTTGAACACTAGCAAAAATTTCTATGATAAAAAAGTACACTTCATACGGTTCTGCTGAATAAATCCTTATCGAATCATGTTCTTAGACTGACTAAGAAGAGAATTCAACGAGGATTTATTTAACAAAACCCTATGAAGTGTACTTTTTTTACGAAGGAATTTTTGCTAGTGTTCGGACACTTTTGTTACCGACTGTATATGAATTTTTAAATCTTTCTCTACTGTCGGTACTTTAAAGTACCATGAGATTAAAAAAAGTATAAAATCGATTTTGTAATATAAATTTCAAAGGTATTTATAAAAATAGAACCTATATACATCATTTTAATCTCACTACATGACACTAGATGCTACATGTAGCCATTTTTGTCAAAGAGAGAGTTTTATAGAGTGCGATTGCTGTTTTTGATTGCCGTTTTTCCCGATCTTAACGTGTTTTAAAATTAATATCTTTATTAACTCAAGAATCTACAACCAATCTTAGAAAAAGTATAAGGAACATAAAAATGTAAATTCCTTTTTACACATTTTAAAATCTCTAATATCTATTTCGACCATTATGTACAAATGGCACACTAAAGTATCATTTCACTCTGTCCTCATTAATTTTTAAGATGAGATGGATAGACATAATTTTTATTGCATATATATTTAAGACATAAACTTAAGTAACTGAAAAAAATTTGTTTTAATCACATTGTTTTTCTGTTTCAAAATGCTTTAGATGAAAGGTTAATGGACCATCATGAACCTAAAATGGATTAAGCGGTCTTGCACCTATTAAAATGTCGCAGGACGTGTGAAAAGTGAGTGTGTTTCGACTAATGATAACTTTTTATTTTATATTATAATTAAATAAAAATTTGAATTGTATTAAAGGATTATTCCAGGATTTAGAAAATTATGTAATTAACAGTCTTAATTAAATACAATACAAAATGCAGCACAATTATTTTTTGTTTTAAATTTCAGTGTTACTTCACTATCCGTAAGATATAAAATGGACAACTTTTAATAAATCTATCATTAAAAATAAAATGTTGAATGCCAAACCGTGGCGAATTGCATTTTGCGTAGGTCTAGTTTGGCTTCAGAGTTAGAACTCCCTCTCAACCTGTACCTCATCAAGAACAATTTTTTATTCTCTGGAAAATAAATTGATTACAGTAACATAAATAAACCAATGAATTTTCACTCTATCAATGTGATTCGTCATCATAGACCAATAGAACATGAAAAAATTACGGCTAAGAATTATGGTAAAGAAATGTACACTTTCGCTTGGAAATTTCACCAAATACATCCCTAACAGCAAACGTATCCGTAGTAAATCCTGAGGCTGTCATTTAGACGTACTTTCATCCATAGGATATCCTGAGGATGTCTTGTGGATGAGATGTGCTGTTAGGGATCTGGTATCTCTGTTTCAGAATCTAACTTAGAAGTCAAATGTCCGTATTCACCATTAACTTCAACTCCCGGTTCAGTGCAAAATCTTGAAAAGCATCTAAAGGCAGGCTACAGCTTTCCAGCAAAATTTGGCACGCTGTTGCTGCCATCTAGCGTCGAGGATTTCATATAATCTTTGATTAGTAATTTTCAGCTAAAAAATCTGAAAATATCTATACCGCTAGATGGCAGAAACAACAAGGCAAAAATTTGTGAAAATTTGAACCCCGCCTTTATAAGCTTTTTAAATTTTCATGTTCAACCGGAAGTTGAAGTTATTGGTGAATAACAGCCTATATAAATAGAATGAGCGCGCGTGTTAAAGAATCTCTTGGGATAGCCGATAAACAGTTTAATCACATCACTCGCAAGTACTGATCAGAAATAAAAATGAGCATGAATTACTAAAAATATGTTATATAAATCTTTTAACCAAATAATGCATGTGATAAAAAAAAAAAGAAAAAAAATGATTTTATTTATTTACTTTATTTAGGTATTTTTGAAATTTTCTATAAATCTTTAAAAATCGATATTTTTTTTATTTAGACACGATGGCTTTTTTTTTTTTTTTTTTTTTTTTTTTTTTAAGTAAATGATAGCAATGCATTTTTTGTCATTTTTATAAGTATGGATAAAAACATCAAGAAAAAGATTTTTTTTTTTTTTTTTTTTTTTTTAAGAAAAAATCAAGAATTTTCTTTTTTTCTTGTGTTCATGTCTTCCTCTAACATAATAATGAATTAAAAAAAAAAAAAGAGTATGTGTATACGTTTGCATATGTATGTGTATTAAAAAAAAAGTATGTTAAATATATATATATATATATATATTTCATGGTTCTTAAATAGTGAAAGACGAATCTAAAGTAAATTAATTTTATTCACAGTGTATTTTCGTGATAAATAATTGATGCTCTGCAACTAAACAATTCATTTTTTCGATATATTGTATAGTATTCAAAACAGGAACATTCATTCCGTCGCTTTTCCCCAACTTTTTATTTCATCGTATTTAGTGGCGCATAGTCATTTTATTATGTCTAGACACTTTTATGAATTAACTCGTAGCCGTTCAGCATTCAAAATGTGAGAAATAGTTTTCACCTTCCAACTTAATAAAGTAATAATGTGCATTTCTATGATAAACCAAAATATATTTTCACGATTTTACGATGATTAATAAAATAAAAGTCTAGTTATACGAGGGTTGCCTTTTACGTTTCTACAAAAAGTAGTAAAAAAAAAATAATTTTTCGGGAACAAACTGTTTTATTGCTTTTAAAAATGTTCGCCTTTATGTTTTATACACTTTTCCATCCGTTCAAACAAATTCTTGAAACAGTTTTTCCACTCTGAAGTTGATACCTCAGAAACATTGTTTTGGAAGGCATCAACAGCTTCTCAAGGTGATGAAAATCGCTGTTCACGCATTCTTCGTTTGACATAAGGGAACAAGAAAAAGTCGTTATGCAACAAATCAGGAGAATATGGGCAATGAGAAATTAATTCGATATATTTATTCTTCAAATAATCAATTGTTTCACGTGTTGTGTGAGAGCTGACGTTGTCGTGATGAAAAATGATGTGACAATTTTTGTTATTTTTCCTGATTTCGTTAATAGATTTTGGCAAACAGATTTCTGTATACCATTTACGTTAACGGTTTTTATATCCTCTAAAGGTATGGTTGCGATATGTCCCGTAAGGCCGTAGAAACAATCAATCATTTTCTTGAAAGTGCTTCGTGAACGAACAACTTTCGTAGGATTCTGTTCATCCGGAAACACCCAAACAGTGGTATGTTGTTTAGTTTCCTTCACACGCGAATATATCCAAGTTTCGTCGCCTGTAACGATGTTGTATACGGATTTTGATGTTCACAATTTGAATTTTTTTTAGCATTTCCTTGCACCAATTTACACGATCCTTTTTTTGAGCTTCTGTCAAACTGTGCGGAATCCATCTGGGATAAATATTTTTAACAGCTAAATGCACGTGCAAAATCGAATGTATTGCAGTCTGTGATAAGCGAAGTGTGGCTTCTCTCTCACGATACGTGACATGACATGCCATCAATCATGTTGAGCACAATCATGTTGTTCCGATTAACTACCGATTTTGGTCGTCCTTCACGAGATTCATCACTGACGGACGCACGACCACAACAAAATTCTCTAAACCAATTGTAAACATTCTCTTATGATGGTGTTTCATTAAAGTTTCACGAAGCGATACTATGCATTCTTGCCGTGTGAGGACTTTCTTAAAATCGTACAAAATCATCCAACGGAAACCTTCACGAGTTTCTTCAATTTTTTTTCACTCACTTGCTTCTTTTAAACACTCACTCTAAACAAAATACGCTGACAATTTCTAAGTAGACACTGATTCCAAGATAAAAAAAAAAAAAAAAAAAAAAAAAAAAATGTGTATTTTATAAATATCCCGAAGAAAAATTTCAGTGGCGCCTTCTACTGGTCGTTTGTACAAACATAAAATACACCCCTCGTATAGCATACACAAAACATATTTGTTTAATTCTAAAATTATACATTTGCCTTTAGAATTTTTTTTTTCTCTATTTTTTAATCTGTTTTAGAAATTACAAAAAAGAATATTATCTCTAAAATTTCATAAATTACTCACACAATAAATTATCAAACAGTCCACGAGATAGAAATCAATATATTTTTTATTGTTTTATATCTATATTTAAATTATTTAATGATCTGGAAAACTGTAAAATGCAATATTCTGCTCAATTGGAAAGAAAAATTAACAAAATATAGTTGTTATTAAATTTCTATTTTTGACTAAGTTGAATTAAATTTAATTTCTGTTTTAACTAATTCAATTTTTCTGAATATAAAAGGAAAATGCAAATTCTGTAAACCGATTAAGCATGTAAGAATACAGTATTATCACAGTAATGCAATCTAATAATCTATAAATTTCAGTTTGGAATATTTTTGATTTAGAATAACATTATCTTTCAATTCTACATCACGTTTCATGTTTGGTACGACAAATATGCTATTCATAAATCTCTTTGATCATACTAGATCTCATATTACGATACTAATATTTAGGTAACCTTTAAAATATTCATTGAAGCTTACTGGTACGGCATATATTTCGATGGTGTAGTCAGAATTAGGCACGCGTTAATGATATTTATATACGTAGTTCAAGGAATTATACCAGACAAATATGACGTCATATCTAATTTATTTCGGATTATTGTTAGTACGCGCCTATTTTAAGCAACGCTTTTTTGCGGAGTATTTTTCTTCTTATTTAATAGTGAACAGATATTTGAGAAAATTACTCTACAAATATAGCAGTGTGAAAATGAAGTGTACTAACTGTGCTCTGCAATAAATTAGAAATGTTACATGCATGTTGGTACATAAGCGAATTACAATGTTTTATGTTATTTACGGTTTATAATTAATTTTGAATCAAATACTTTGAGAATTAGAGATATCAAAAGGTATTTAGTTATAAATTAAAAATTTAACGGCATTCCCCTCCACCCCCCTTTAAATTTTCTCGAAATTGCTCTTATTATGTTTAATACTGTTTTAAAAAATATCCTTTTATAATTTTTTATTCTTAGCTTTGATAAATATTTAATCGAAAAAAATTATCCTCTGACAATAATATAAAGGTAATCATTGTAAACATAAGCTGAAATATTACACTGAATATCTCAATATAATATCTAAACTATCGATCTCACTTCTAATTTTACTTTTCAGCAAATTCATCTGTATACTAGAAACCAAATAATACATACGAAAGGCGATACGGAAATTTACAAGTTAATATGGCGAGTTTGAAGAAAATCCATAGAGCATTTTTTTTTTTTTTTTTTTTTTTTTTAAGAACCATTTGCGAAATCTAAAACTGATTTACTTATTCAGGATGAATATCAAATTTTCTTAAAAAAATCTGATAATACATATAAAATTACATCTGACAGGTGGTTTATAAAGCAACTTTGAGAAAATCGTTAAAGCCAAGCTTTAGGTACCGAATTATGATTTTACTTTCAGTTTTACATATCTCACTTCCGTTTTTATAATTCACTAAGAATAGGCAAAATCGTTTGTACACCGGACATGCTTATTTTTGAAGTTGCGACGTTCAGACCTTTATCGTGTTGGAGTTATGATATGCTGAAGATTCCCTACCTCCCCCCCCCTCCATCTCCCCCACACACATACTTACAGACCAATTAAAAAAATAATAATAATAAGATTTTGAAATCAAGAGACCTTAAAACTTGTAAATCAGGTTCAAATTGAAGTTTTGGAGTAAGTATTATACTTTCATCAAATACAGTATTGAGGTAAAGGAACTAAAATTAATTTATTTAACTAAATATCGTATAAAGTAATAAAATTCCTATTACAAAAATTAAATTTTTAATGCTGCATTTTTTAATGAACACTTTCAAACCTTATATTATCTCAGTAATGGTATTAAAAACTTTTATTATCATCAGAGCTACAGTGTTTTTTTAAAAAAAAAAAAGTTTTATTACAAAGTATTTCTGGTATACAATTTTCCATAAAACGTCCGTGTGCCTATGAAAAAATTACGTTAACAGAAATTTTCGTAACACAGCAATACAAAAATATACATAGACAATAGCTTTTCTCAGTTAAAAAACTCGAGTTACATAAAATGATCGAGCTCGACCTTTCAGGATCGAACCAGGGGCCACCTTCTAGTTGGTGATGATGTTACCTCATGGATGCCAAACGACATTTTAAGTCGTTATTTACGATTTTAAAATCCTGTTTTGATACAAAGTTTTCTATAAGCAAAACTGAAAAATACATGTACCCACCTGATACAAACTGCATCAATATTTAAAGATTTTTTTCTGGTTTTAGAAAAAATATGTTTTGAGACAGTTTGAAAAGTAATGTTTTAGTAACGTTTTGTAGTTTTAGAAAACAGTAGTCTTCTGATGAATAGTTGCGATAGTCAACTGTTTTTTAACAGATTTATTTACAGTGTAATATACAGCCGGTAACAAAAGTGTCCGAAAACTGGCAAAAATACCTATGTCAAAAAAGTATACTTCATACGGTTTTGTTAAATAAATCCTTATCGAATCATGTTCTTACACTGACTACAAACAGGATTCAACAAGGATTTATTTAACAAAACCCTATAAAATGCGCTTTTTTTTACATTTTGTTACCGACTGTACATTCACAGAAAATTTCAATGAAAAAAATTTAATATCAACAATAATGTATTAACGATGCATATTAATTTATTTTAAACTATTACATAATATTATGTCTTGATGTAGATTTGTGATGTAAGCAAATACCCATTGATTTACCTACTGATTTTAGTCTAAATAAAGTTTACTTTACATTACTATTTAATCCTTTTATAAAATAAAAATAGTTATAAAGTGTTTATTTAAAGAACAGTCAAATTAAGAATTCGACAATTATTGCGAAATAATTTACAATAGTACATGGTACTTTATAAAATTTAATTTAAAATTATTTTGTTGTTTCATGATTTATACTGAAAGAAATTTTTATTGATTCATACCATACTTTTTTTTTTCCTATCAATTAGTTATAATTAAAAGGATATTTTGATAGTACAGTCATGCAACAATCCGTAACTAAGTCGTTGTTAATTTTGCATTGTCATAACTAACTGCAAATTTCATAATTATAACGATTAGACGCAGTTTATTTACCTCTTTCTTTAAAAGTGGGCAATCATACGCATACAAAATCATATAAAATAATTTAACAAGAATGTAACGAAAAAAAAAAAAAAGCGGTTAAACTAAGGAAAAATATTTTACATTATTTGCGAAACATGCTACACTTGGAAATTCCAGAAATCCTATTAAACATTCTTCAAACTTTGTTTATAATAATTTATAAATATAACGAATCATTCACGTAAACAGTGGTGAAATTACACCTCTGGGGGGTCACCGAAGCGGGGGAACCATCTCCTTCGTGGAGGATCAAAATTGTGATGGCTTGTCTCTGGACCATCCTTAGGGGTGCATCACAGATCGTAGCTAATTACCCATTGCAGAGTACTAATGCGGCGTTAAAATACAAACAATTAAAGGAACAACGCATACAGTGGTGAGATTTTATTTCACCCCCTAAATTGTGATTTTGTGTTCTGCTGCCATTCCGATAATCGCTTCAGAGCGTTCGATTGATTTCATTTCCCGAACTGCTATAGTGACCAGTTAGAGTATCTTTTGTAAGATAGAATAGTTAAAAACTGCTACAAGTATCCAATTACGGATGCATTTTTTTTTTTTATTCTTAATAAAAAAAGACTAAAAATAAAATATTAGTGATAAATAATTTATTATCTACAATTTTACAAAACTTAGAAAAATTCCTTCAAAATAAAAAGTGTCCCTAGAAAATGGATACATTTGGTCGTCTTAGAGCTGTCTTTCCATTTTTCTTGTTGTAATACTATCGAATGATATAGGTCCCCCTTTCAACGAAAATTTATAAGGTTACTTCTGTTCAAGCATACAGGTCTCGTGCATTTGCTAAAAATAAATAAATATTTAGTGTAAATAATTAAAAAGCATAACATTCTCGTTCGAAAAAGTGTTGAAAAATCACAAAATTCAGCATTTTTACGTATACAGGGTGATTATAACTAAAGTTACGATTTCTAAACGCTATAATTTTAACTTATTGACTTATTTTAATTTAAAATGAAGCACAGCAAAATTAACTAAAAAATATATTGATAAACACCTTGCTTAGGCTTCGTCATCTTCTGCAAGAAGATGATGAAGCCTAAGTAGAACCGCTAAAAAGTATAATTTAAATATCTCAATAAAGCCCAACCCAAATATTTTCCAGATTATAAGAAATGATAAAGATGTAATTCCCTTTCTAGAAACCGCCGGAGTTGATAAGATCCCTTTTGAATACCCTGATAAAAATATCGGATGTTATATAGGCGTCACAAAGAGAAAAATAAAAACACGCCTCAAAGAACATAAAAACGATATAAAATATGCCAGATAACCACCGCCTTTTCTCGAATCTATTACGAAAATGAAATGGATATTAAATTTAATGACGTCACAAAATTAGCCAATTGCAACAACCATACGTACGCGTTTTATAGATAAAGTGTTGAAATAATTAAGGATAAAGTTGCCATAAATGACCACGAATCCGCCAAAATAGATCCACAGTGGAGCTACCTACTGAAAGAACAGGATGAAGTTATGAATAGCCAAGGTCCACACCAACAAGTTTGCAATTGAAAAGGGGGAGGATCCTGCCACGAAAAGCTGCTTGCAGAAGATGATGAAGCCTAAGTAAGGTGTTTATCAACATATATTTTTTAATTAATTATGCTATAATTTTAAAACTACCCCTCAGAGCGATTCGATATTTTACCAAAACAATCGTGAGGCAATAGAATTTTGTTTGGCAAATGAAAAAAAAAACAAAACAAGAATTTCCAAAATATGCCATTAATTATTTGTAAAGTATTTGTCGCATGAAACTCCAATTTTTTTTTTCACTGTTTTCTTTCTTTTTTTTTTTTTTTTTTTTTTTTTTCAATTTTTCTGTTTCCCTTGTAAAAACATGTTCTTGTCTTTTTGCTAAAAAAAATATAGTAAACCCTTTATAGTTTTCTGCTATTCCAATGCGTTGCTACCAACATTCTTATGTTTAATGAGTTGAATTACGCGTTTCCCTTGACCTTACCCTGACGGCACCATCTCTAGGAACATGTTGGAACTACTTTTTTCCTCCCCCAAACAAAATTTCATTGCCTCGCGATTGCTCTTGTAAAATATCAAATCTCTCAGATGGGTAGTTTTAAAATTATAGTGCTTCGAAATCGGAACTTTAATTATAAACATCCTGCAGGCTAAAGTCATTTTTTAACTAGAATAAATATTATTTTTAGTTTAAAAACATGTATAATCTAGAACTGAAAAGGGTGTCAATTTAGTATGATCACACGGAAAATATTTATTACAAAACGTTACAAGTAAAGATGCAGAAACCTACTAACAATTATAAAAAAAAAAAAAAAAAAAAAAAAAAAATTCATCTATTTAAACTTTCATTAAAATTTTAAGTTAGTAAATAAATAAATAAATAAATTTAAATTTGGATCTAATTAAATAAATGTATCGAAATATTAAATGCAGAAATAATAAGAAAAATAATTATGTCATTTTTACCAGTTTTATTCTTCATCCCTTTTATGTTTATTCTTATGTTTCTGTTTATGGGTATAAATATAACATTTTTCTAACAGAATGATATTGAAATTTAAAAATAAACTGTTTTCAATGAAACATTTTTAAATTACTTTCTGGTAAAGTAACTGCGTTGGTGGAATAAAATTCATAAATTTATGTAAAAGAAAAATAACTATAATAATAATTAATAAAATTATTTATTCAGTACATTAATGCATTATAAATATAAATAAATCATTCAAAATCCCTTTTGAAAATAATTCTTTGAAAGACATATTTTTGAAACAATCTTCTATTTCTTAAACTTCTTCTGCAATTAGAATAGTAACAATGTAACTACACTTAGCATTTATTGCACTTTTCTATAAAATTAGTTTTTCTTAGAATAAATTATATGTTGTCTCATTTTTCGTATTTTTAAATCCTGCTAGTTGCAGCTGCTTTCAACATTTTTCAGAAACGATAATAAAACTGCATCTTAATACAATTTATTCATGAAATATTTATGAGATGAGAATTAATTTATCATTTTATTTATTAACAATTTAATTTTTAATATATTTTTTTTTCTCTTTTGTTGCTTTTGTACCGCAATTTCGGCAAATGATATTAGGAAAATTTTTATTGACATTATTTTGTTTGGTATATTTTCTTAAAAATATAAATGAACAAATACGATTATTTTTATAAATTTTTATTATTATTTTAATTATTTTAAAGATGTAGTAAAATACAATAAATCTGCTCTCAGTGATTTACAAAATCTTTATTAAAACGAGCATGATCATTCTATCACAAAACTTTCTTCTATAATTCCCTATAATAATTCACACAGTACAGCTTATTTATAATATTTTTTTCTATTATGAAACCTGATTATTTTCATGTCATAGATATACTATTACAGGAAAGATCTAAAGGAACTAACAGAATTTTTACAGTGCATCTTTCCCGTTCTCGGGGAAATTTGCCGTATAGCCGTGCCACCTATCGGCAGATATGCACCCAAATTTAATCAGCATAATATCTTATAGTATTCTTTTCACTTATCAAGTTTTGTTCGACTATACGCGATAAAACCGATATAGCTTTTCATTAATTTGCGGAAATCACTGTATAGCAGCTTTACGTTTTCATCGATTGGCTTTAAAAGTTGAGAGGCGTAATTTATGTCAAGATAAATCTATATATAAATGTATATAAAATTCCGTGCATCCGTTTCTGAGATAGAGATTTTATTTTTTTCTTAATAATTGCAGAAATCACCGTATAGCTGCACTACCTGTTGAACTATTGACGCCAATTGTTGACAAATATAAATATATGCCATGATGTAACTACATATAAACTTATATGTAATTCTGAGCAGTGGTTTCAGAGGTATAGCCTTCCGTGAAACTGTGGAAATCACTGCATAACAGCGACGCCTGTAACGCGATCGGCACCAAAAGTTGGCAGGCACTAATGCATGTCAGTAGGCAACTACATACAAATTTATATATTTATTTAACTTAGTAGCTTATAAAGGTTTTACGTATTTTTTAGATAAATGATTAATTTTCAATAATATCTCTGATTTTGTATTGACTTCGGCTAAAACAAAATCAAGGTTCGAGTCAGGTGCGGGTCGCCAGAATTCTCTATTGTGGGTTCAGATCGGTCTTCGGCTAGTGGATAATATTTTATCGGGAACGGGTTGGGTTTCAGGTTTGATTTATACATCATCTTCCAGGTTCTGATTGGGTAAAAGCCGACCCGTACAGGTCTCTAATTACAAAGCATATTTGTTTAATTTCTAAGGAAATCTGAGCATTTTTTCTAAATAATTTTTAACAACGCATGAACAAGCATTAACGAAATGTTATTTGCACGATTTATTAACTAAATGTATTGAAGAAACTATATGAAACCTCAATCAAATGTAGTGAAAATCCAAAATGTTGTCGCTGTTTTAATGTATGCTGGCATCACAAAAAAATGTGTTAAGTGTAAAAACACTCTTCTTTTTTTTTTTTTTTTTTAAGATTGTATTAAAGTAATATCTAAAAGAAAGGCTCGTTGTTATTAAAACAAAATCTGTACAATACCCGTAAACAGTGTGTTTATAAAATATTTTTGCTTTTAAAAACAAAACGAAATATCCGTGTACAATCTATATAATATTTCTTTAGCATAAACCAGTTCCGAATATATTATTTCAAAAAGATACGATAGTGAAGTAATTAATAAAATACGCGAGGATAAAAAATAATAGTTATAGATGGGCAATATTTAAGCACGCGGACTCAGCTCTAGGATCTAATAGGAAAAAAACGACAACATTTGTTTGATGAGATTATTTTATGGAAAAGTGTATTTTTAAAATTTACAATCTCCAGAATCTATGCAAGCGCCATTTAAAACCTGCCAATACTTTAAAGACATTTAAAAATATGAATTATTATTATAAATTGACTAAAAAACACATTCGTAAAAAGTATAACCAATAGAAGGATTATTTTCTTTTTTAAACAAAAAAATTTTCCAAAATAAATAAGTAAAAACTGATCGCCAACATGGCGAGAAAAATTTAAAATGCGTCATGGGTGTCCAGTACTAAAACTGGAAGAATGAAATCTGAGTCGTTGACCATGAATTTTATTTTAAAATCTTCCTTTAAAAGATTTTGGTTTCTCTTTTGCACAGTGTTAATTTGGTTCTTATAATAATATGTCTTTTTGTTAATTAAAATTTTAAGTAGGTGGCAAAATTTATATAATATTTATGAGTTTCAAATTTTAAAGGTAAATAAGAAATAAATAAAGTGCGAAAGTTTCGCAGAAGTTTGCTAGTATGTTAATAAAATATTAATATTATTAAAAAAAAATAGCGATACATAAATAATACGTTAATAAATTATTTATGTCCCAAAAAAAAAAAAAAAAAAAAAAAAAAAAAAAACACGAATCATAAACAATCTGTTAATAAAATATCTACGTTATTAAGTATCTTTATTTTATTTGACATATTCAGTGTTTGTATGGATACATCATTTTCATTAGGTTTTTCCTTTTAATGATAGACTTATTTCATGAACAGAATTGTTATTTAATAATCTGGTGTGTCACTCACACGACTTTCTCTTATTATGAAATTTAATACTATAAATACAGGTTTCAGATTAAGAGGTAAGATAACGAGTCCTGTTATGTAAACCTACGTTAAGCAATTTATATTAGGCTTCGAAAGTGTTTTATAAGATGATTAGTTCTGTGTAAAGGGGGTACCTTCCCTCAACCCCCCGTTTTATTAATGCACCTACATTTAAATAGAATTTAATTCGGCTATTAAAAAATAATTCTGTTTTTTAAAAATAATTTATTCAAATTATTATTTAAAAAAGTTATCTTTTATGATAACAGACGATTTTCATATTAAAGAAGTAGTATAACCCTAAATATCCAAAAAAAAAAAAAGTCCATTTTATTCTCAATATTAAAAAAAAAAAAAAAAAAAAAAAAAAAATCGTTAACTTTGTTTTAAATTATCGCCGATCGATGGTTCAACCAATCGTTTTAAAGGTATTGACGAGCTCTTTTAAAAGATACCCATGTTGAAAACTTACTCCCCTCGAGGTTCCCCCCCCCCAGGGGGGTTGGCGAGGCTCCTACATACACAACTTTTTTTTTCCCTGTTGACTATCTCTATTACAAAAGATACATATTCGTTTCATTTGGTTTAGTGCAGTCTATAGATGTTAAACTCTACTTTCCTGCAATTTCCCCCATAGACGTAATGTATTTGAATACGTTTGAGTGTCCCTGTACACGAACCATTTGCTTGATCTTAACGAAATGTTTAGTGTAGCATCCCTATATGATACACATTTAGAATACCAAGTTTGAACTTTCTGCCATAATTTGTTTTTGAGAAATGCTAACAGATAGACACACACACAAACGCACAAACGCACACACAGACACACAGACCATTCGCTAAAATCATGATTTTCGTATTCAGGGGACCTCACAACATGGAAATAAAACAAAAACTCGGGTTCGAAAATTTGACCCAAAAACAATACTTTCTCTACCTTATGGGTAAGAGAAAGTAAAAATAATGTTGGGAACGTAAAGGGGAAAGTCCAGGCACCTTAAATATTAAATAAAAAATTTCTTGAGTATAGAAATTTAAATTTTTATTCCTTTTTTTAACATAATTTATGATAGATGTATAAAGGAAAAAATTTAAGCCTTGTATTAAAAAATGAACACATCTGTGCTATTAGAAAATAGAATACACTACTTTAACATAAGCGGAAACCTATAGATTTTATTCTTTGTATGCCTTATTCTTTTTTTCCTTTTATGACATACTCTATAGAACTTTTAGGTCTTATTATCTGCAAAAGATTTTCTTTGAAAAGTATATGTAGTTCAATTTAACGTTTGTATCCGCTTTCAACATTAAACATTTATTTCGAAAAATATCCGTGCTTTGCTGATAATGTGTTCTGTAGTTGTCGGTACTGATCATAACTTTTGCTGAAACTTTCAAAGTATTGGCACTTTACAGAAGTATTAACAAAAACTATCTTTTATACTTGATGCTTAAGAAAAAAATAATAATCTGGTGTGTCACTCACACAACTTTCTCTTACCCTGAAATTTAATACTATAAATACAGGTTGGAGATTAAGAGGTGAGATAACGATGTTATATAAACCTATGTTAAGCAATTCAAATTAGGCTTCGGAAGAGTTTTATATGATAATTAATTCTGTGTGAGGGGGGCTACTGCCCCCCTCAACCCCCCGTTTCATTGATGCACCAACATTTATGTAGAATTTAATTCGGTTATTTAAAAATAATTCTGTTTTTAAAAAATAATTTATTAAAATTATTATTTAAAAAAATATATCTTTTATGATAATGCAGACGATTTCCCTATTAGAGAAGTAGTATAACACTAAATATCCAAAAAAATTCCATTTTATTCTCAATATTTAAAAAAAAAAAAAAAAAAAAAAAAAAAAATACAATTTTTTTTCTAAGTGTTTTTTTTTTTTTTTGTTAAATGTGAAAAAAATCGATGACTTTGTTTAAATTTTTGCAGATCGATGGTTCAACCATTCGTCTTAAAGGTATTGGCGAGCTCTTTTGAAAGATACCCATCATGAAAATTTACTCCCCTTGAGGGGGGACTTCCCCCCAGGGGGGGAGGCGAGGCTCCTACATACACATTTTTTTCCCCAGTTGACTATCTCTATTACAATATATATATATATTCGTTTCATTTGGTTTAGTGCAGTCTATAGATGTTAAACTCTACATATCTGCAATTTTCCTATAGACGTAATGTATTAGAATTCTCTTGATTGTCCCTGTACACGAAAAATTTGCTTGATCTTAACGAAAAGCTTACTGTAGCATCTATATATGATACACATTTACAATACCAAATTCGGAGTGTCTGCTACTATTTGTTCTTGAGATATGCTGATAACAGTCAGACACACACACAAATACACAGATATGTACACAGACACGCAGACATACACACAGTCCATTTGCTAAAAACATGATTTTCTTATTCAGGGGACCTCAGAACATGTAAATATAACAAAATCTCGCGTTCGAAAATTTGACCCAAAAACAATACTTTCTCTACCTTATGGGTAAGAGAAAGTAAAAATATATTCCTTTAAATGCTGAATGGAGAACGTTATTATATTTGTGACTTAATCTCAAAATTTGCTATGTTAGATATATATTTCAACAAAGTTTTAAAATTAAGTCTTAGAGCTAAACTCTTACAAAAAATATTAAACCTTGAAATATAAGTTTATTTAATAAGTAACTTTTTTCTTTAAATTTAAAACAAATAAATCAAATTTTTACTGTATTTTCTTCTTTAAACTTAATTTTTACTTTCTCTTACCCATAAGGTAGGGAAAGTATTGCTTTTTGGGTCAAATTTTCGAACGCGAGATTTTGTTATATTTACACGTTTTGAGGTGCCCTGAATACGAAAATCATGTTTTTAGCAAATGGTCTGTGTGTCTGTGTGTGTGTCTGTGTGTGTGTGTATGTGTGTGTGTGTCTGTGTGTGTGTGTCTGTGTGTGTGTGTCTGTGTGTCTGTCTGTTATCAGCATATCTCAAAAAAAAAAAATGGCAGAAAGTTCAAACTTGGTATTCTAAATGTGTATCATATAGGGATGCTACAGTAAGCTTTTCGTTAAGATCAATCAAATGGTTCGTGTACAGGGACAATCAAGAGAATTCTAATACATTACGTCTATGGGGGGAAATTGCAGGTAAGTAGAGTTTAACGTCTTTAGACTGCACTAAACCAAATGAAACGAATATATATTTTTTGTAATAGAGATAGTTAACTGGGAAAAAAAATTGTGTATGTAGGAGCCTCGCCTCCCCGCCCCCCTGTAGGGAAGTCCCCCCACGAGGGGAGTAAATTTTCATGATGGGTATCTTTCAAAAAAGCTTTCCAGTACCTTTAAAACGAATGGCTGAACCAACGATCTGCGATAATATAAAACAAAGTTATGGATTTTTTTTTTTTTTTTTTTTTACTTTTAACGAAAAAAAACTCAGAAAAAAATCGTATTTTTTCTTTTTTTTTTTATTGAGAATAAAATGGATTTTTTTTTGGATATTTGGTGTTATACTACTTCTCTAATATAGAAATCGTCTGCATTATTATAAAAGATAATTTTTTTAAATAATAATTTTAATAAATTAAAAAAAAAAAAAAAAAAAAAAAAAACAGAATTATTTTTTAACAACCGAATTAAATTCTATATAAATGTAAGTGCATTAATGAAACGGGGGGTTGAGGGGGGCGGTAGCCCTCCTCACACAGAACTAATTATCATATAAAGCTCTTCAGAAGCCTAATATGAATTGTTTAGCACAGGTTTACATAACAGTACTCGTTATCTTAATATTGTGAAAATATATTGTAATTCATAAATTTTAATATTGTTTTGTGTTTTCTTAATATTCTATAATTACAATTTATTTTCACTTAGATTATGCTACTCAGAGCCCAAATAACTCAGAATGCATTTAATACTTTAGCAAATTAATTTGCTCATTAAATTTTTAATAATAAATTATTCTATGCAAATTTTTACTCGTATAAAACATCAATATTTTTAAGGTTATTCTTTTTAAATTCTTTTTTTCTGTAATATAGTACAGAAAAGAAATATAAGACATAAATTTAAAATTAGATAAAAATAAATAAATAAATAAATAAGATAAAATAAAACCTCCTTTGATTTTAAACATCCATCTTCATTTTTTTCTAAACAAAGTTTTCAACTGATAAAAATTAACTTTTAAGGAGCAATAAATTCCGACAATTTATTAATTTTAAAAGATTTTTTTTTTTCTTTTAAGAAAAAAAAAAAAAATATTAGAAGTATGGTATGGTATGTTAATATGATAAGAAATAGAGCCTCAAAAGCTTTAGAAATATTATCCTGTGTAAGAAAATTTTCGGTGAAATGAAAAGGCATACGACGTACGACGATAGCCGACAAGTATTCACGAATTGCTTTGATTTTAATATGCTTCTCGTCTGCCATAAACATGTGGAATATCAATGTCTCTTCGATGATCAATGTCGTCTCCTCGAGCTCTGTGAGTGATCGATGTTCATATTGCACTGCGTAAAGGGAAAGGGATATTCCCGTTCCTAATTGGTTCGAAATTTTCTCACGCATGCCCAGATCGAGCAATTTTGGTCTTAAAGAAATACCCTTGTGTTTTAATATTACAGATTCTCCCTTCGACGGGGTAGGATCGACCCAAGTTTCTCCGGATAGTCGTCAACAATGTTACCGTTTAGCCACCAATTCCAATTTATGTTGTTAATCATTCCTTTCCAATCCTGCTTTAATACCAAGTTGTACAGTCGGTAACAAAAGTGTCCGAACACTAGCAAAAATTCCTATATAAAGGAAGTACACTTAATAATGTTTTGTTAAATAAATCCTTGTCAAATCACGTTCTTAGTCAGTCTAAGAACAGGATTCGACAAGGATTTTTTTACCAAAACTGTATTAAGCGTACTTTTCTTACATAGGAATTTTCGCTAGTGTTCGGACACTTTTGTTACCGACTGTACGTACGCAAAACAACCTTATGTGTATCCACCGTAAAAATCTGTATAAGTATTTACTGATGGTATGTTGTTAGTAAAAAAAGTGTGCCTTTTGAAAAATAAAGATACAATTTTGTCAATTTTTTAGTTTTAGCAAACAGAAATTTTTTTACGAAAGTTACTGAAAGTTTTCTGTTTTTTAACACAATTTTATTACAATATGTATACTGATTAGCGGAACAAATACTTAATAACGATTGAGATAAGTCAGAATACCTGTAATATAACAGTATTTCTTGACGGCTGATTTGTTATGGCGTCATCAAAATTTCCGTCATTATGCGAATACATGCGTAGTTAGTTTATTGCGGGAAATATCACACTAAGCCTTGTGCGTGATTTTATTTCAAGGTAGCTAAAACTATTTAAAAGTTAAATACCGATATTCTTGTACCTGAATCATTCTTAATACTGGACGTTATTACATTGCCTTATTCTATACAAACACATGCCACTGAGACTGAATACAGTAATTATGAGTACATTACCGCATTATATAATACATTGTAATAGTAATTATACAAATATTATGGAAAATCTTTATAGTGAAATAATTGTTAATGCCAAATTAATATTTATTAATATATTTATTAATATATTTATTAATATATTTTTCTTTTTACTTTTAAATATACTTAAATAACTTTCTAATTTACTGCACAAGAAATGATAGATTCAAAAGTTTATTACAAATGCCATATTAAGAAATATTCATTAACAGAACTCTTAGAACAGCAAGTATAAATAAATTATTAGAACTTCAAACGTATTTAAAAGATTGTTTATTGATTGTTTCCTATACTTTTAAGTTTTAATATATTAATCAGTTTCAATACAAAAAATATTGCTTATAGTTTATATTGATTTTAAATTGTTTTAATATACTCATTTTAATCGCTTCAACGTTTCCATGTATTACATATCAAAAGAAATGTATGTTTTTTTCCCCCCTACCTATATTAGAGAATTACAAAAGATTATGTCCAATTTCCTAGATGACTTTAATTTAATTAATAACACTTCGTGGTAATTACACCATTTAATGGTAAGGTTTTACACCATTGGGAAGATTACTGAAGGATTACAGATTGATATTTCTACGATTGATATTTTTCACCGTTTAACGAACTGGATAAGCTTCAAAATACGATTCCTTTACAATCCAACAAGACATATATTTACTAGGTGCATGTCCAGCCTTTGTCATAACTTTTGTCCTTTCAGCCCTTCCTTTCTGCTTTTTGACCAATACACATTTTAGTGCGAAGAGATACAGTCGGTAACGAAAGTGTCCGAACACTAGCAAAAATTTCTATGTAAAAAAATACACTTCATACGGTTTTGTTAAATAAATCTTTGTCGAATCCTCTTCTTAGTCAGTCTAAGAAGATGATTCGTTAAGGATTTATTTAACAGAACCGTATAAAGAGTACTTTTTAACACGCTTTTATTAGCTTCAGCTGTATGTATGTTTGTAACTGCTCTGGGTGCAAACAAAAAATCTATATTGTAAAAAAAGACTTTCCCTACGTGAACGCCGTGGCTGTGAGGTAAAGCTCCGGGCTACGAACCTAAAGGTCTAACGTTCGAATCCAATCAGGGGAGATTTTTAAAAAATTGTTTTCGTTTAATTCTAAATTATTTATTAATTCCCATTTCAATAAAAGCGTGTTCTTTAATTTTTAACACACTTTTATTAGCTTCACCTGTATGTATGTTTGTATGTATGTTTATAACCGTTCTGGGATCAAACAAAAAATCTATATTGTAAAAAAAGGCTTTCCCTATGGGAACTCTGTGGCTGTGAGGTAAAGCTCCGGGCTACGAACCTAAAGGTCGAACTTTGATTGATAAAATGGTACGAAGGATTTTACAGTTGTCAAAGACTTATTCTTAAAATAAAGTGAAATGAAGGGATCTCAGATGCTTTCCCCATGCATAAAACTTCGTTTGTACAGACATTGCTTACTTAAAGAGAACAAAATAAATCATCTAAACTAGACATGGAAAACATTTTTAAGTAATATGAACTCTTATTCGTATTGGAATTTATCTTTCATTATAAAAAAAAAAAAAAAAAAAAAAAAAAAAAAAAAAACTGAGAAAATTTTAAGGAAATTTTTCTTTACAATTGCAATATTTTGGTTGTGAAAATCATTCTAAAAATTTAAAAAAATTGTACTAGTAAATGCTCCTCATTCCACTGCTAATTTCATTTCAATCACTCTAAAAATTTGAACTATCAGTTTTAATTGCAGATTGTTTTACCTATTTTCTAAGTAACGCGTACACTAAGTTTCAACAAAATACATTTCCTAGATCTATATCTATGTATTTCTAAAAACGAATACTTTATTTAAAATATAAAAATTCTTCACACACACTAAGATCAATACAAACACAACTGGTTTCGAAAAAGAGTAGTTTTTCTTCTTCAGGTGCAAATAACTTGTGCTATCTTACAGTCAAAAGAAAGTTTAAAATCAGGAAAAATCTCACTGCGGAAGGAGCAGCACAACCATCCAACAGCACAGCATTAGCATTATGCAACAACCAATCAGAAGAGAACACAACTACAAAAAATAAGATATGAAAAACAAACACAGAAAAAGGTTATACATATATATATGTATATATATATATATATATATATATATATATATCTTAATATATATAAATCTCGTGTCACAATGTTTGTCCTCAATGGACTCCTAAACCACTTAACCGATTATAATAAAATTCGCACACCATGTGCAGTTCGATCCAACTTGAGAGATAGGATAGTTTAAATCTCAAATTATAGTCGCAATTTTAATTTATTGCTAATTATTTGTTATAATTTCAATATTTCATTATTTCAATTTCTAATTATGATTAAATTATTTTGAATACATCATTCGAAAGATATTTTAAAGTTCTTTTAAATTATCGAAAGTTTTCACCAGATTTACACGTTTTGAGGTGTCCTGAATCAGTTTTCTTTTATATCTCAGAAATTAATTTAAAAAAATTTCATAAGTAATACATCATTTGAAAGCTTTGTTGACTTGATACACATTTTAAAGTACTTTTACATTATCGAAAATGGAATTCGAGATTTCACCCGATTTACACGTTTTGAGGTGTCCTGATTAGGTTTTTTTTTTTTTTATCTCAGCTACTAATTAAAATAATTTTATAAGTAATAGATCATTAGAAAGCTTTTTTTGATTTGGAATCGAACAGTGGATTACAGAAATTTCTACCGCCAGATGGCGCTGTAATACATTCAAATTTCAATATTTCAATTTCTAATTATGATTAAATTATTTTTAATGCATCATTCGAAAGATATTTTAAAGTTCTTTTATATTATCGACAGTTTTCACCAGATTTACACGTTTTGAGGTCTCCTGAATTAGTTTTCTTTTGTATCTCAGCTACTAATTAAAATAATTTCGTAAGTAATACATCATTAGAAAGCTTTTCGAACAGTGGAATACAGAAATTTGTACCGCCAGATGGCGCTGTAATATTTTAAAATTTCAATATTTCAATTTCTAATTATGATTAAATTATTTTTAATACAGCATTCGAAAGATATTTTAAAGTTCTTTTAAATTATTGAAAGTTTTCACCAGATTTACACGTTTTGAGGTGCCCTGAATCAGTTTTTTTTTTGTATCTCAATTATTAATTAAAAAAATTCATAAGTAATACATCATTTGAAAGCTTATTTTAGTTGATACACATTTTAAAGTACTTTTGCATTATCGAAAATGGAATTCGAGATTTCACCCGATTTACACGTTTTGAGGTGTCCTGATTAGGTTTTCTTTTGTATCTCATCTACTAATTAAAATAATTTCATGAGTAATACATCATTTGAAAGCTTTGTTGATCTGGAATGGAACAATAGATTACAGAAATTTCTACCGCCAGATGGCGCTGTAATATTTTTAATTTCAATATTTCATATTCTAATTATGATTAAATTATTTTTAATACATCGTTCGAAAGATATTTTAAAGTTCTTTTACATTATCGAAAGTGGAATTCGAGATTTCACCTGATTTACAATTTAAAGTGTCCTGATCAGGTTTTCTTTTGCATCTCAGCTAATTGAGTAAGACCGTTCAAAATTGGTATATGCAAGTTAATTAGGAGGGGCTGGAACGGTGGGGAAGGAATAGGCGCGCAGCGCGCATGGGTTTGGGACCCGGTGAGAGTTTTTACCCGATGATAAAAGATTTTTTTTAAATTTAATTTTCTTAATAAAAGTTTGAGTTGAGAAGGAATATGCGTGTACAGCGCACGTATATCCTCAAACGTGCGCGCGCAGCGCGCATGGGTCTGCGCTGCCGAAGGCAGTGGCGTCCCGGTGTGAGTTTTTACCCGATGCTAAATGATATATTTTTTAATTCCTTTTCTTGAGAATGAAAGTTTATGAGTAATAACATGGAATTTTGAGAAGTCATAAGGATGGTGAAGGAATACTTGCGCGCAGTGCACGGGTCTACGCTGCCGAAGGCAGTGGGGACCCGGTGCGACATTTTTCCTGATCAGATTTTTTTTTCTTTTTTTATCACATGATAAAAATTAATGCAATTTTGAGAATTCATTAATTATTGTGATTCATTTAAAAATAGTGACCAGCGAAGCGGGCGTAGCCTGCTAGTATATTTATATATATCTATATACCAAAATAAAGAAAGCAACATTAAAAAAAATCCATTTCCCCTTTTTTCAGCGTTTGTTTATCCTGTCTTCTGTTTCTTGTTTGTGTACACCCCTGATTATTTGTTGCATACGTCCATATTAATTGTTTTCTGATTATTTGTTACATAATACTGTTGAATACTTCATTAGCTGATTTTGTCGTTCTTTCTCCTTTATGATTTTTCCAGTTTTTTGTCTAGCTTTTGTTTCCAAAGTAGTAGTACTTTTTTTTTTTTTTTTTTTTTTTTTTTTTGCATCTGAAGAAGAAAGTCTACGCAGTTTCGAAACCAGTAGTGCTTGAATTGAATATATGATGTGTAAATAAGTTTTAAATTTCAAATATTTGCAGTACGCCAGTTCTTTATAACAAGACAACTTTTACTATAATCACTATCTATACAAATGCTGTGATTCTAAGAGCACTGTGTATATAAAGTTAATAAAAGGAATCTAATCTAGACAAGGAAACTTTGAAAAATGTGTGCCTGGTGTAATACATAAAACTTTTCAATTATATTATCTTCACTTGGCTTATTTATAGAATAAGATGGACATTTGAGAATATTTTTGGGAATCGTTAAAGTCGTCAAAATTTTATCCTTGAAATAAAGTTCCATAAAGTAATGAAAAAAATCGTGTATAAATACTTTTGTTTAAACGCCATTGCATAAACAATTAAGAGTAATGCCAAAATATAATAAATAATAACAAAACCACTTTGAAGTAAAAAAGCAGGTTTTTAAAACTCTCGTATTTTACAGTCGGTAACAAAAGTATCCGAACACTAGAAACAATTTCTATATAAAAAAAGTACACTTAAAACTGTTTTGTTAAATAAATCCTTGTCGAATCATGTTCTTAAACTGTATAAGAACATGATTCGACAAGGATTTATTTAACAAAACAGTATTAACTCTACTTTTTTATATAGGAATTTTTGGTAGTGTTAGGATACTTTTCTTACCGACTGTTCATGTTTTTCAAATATAAATATATATATAATATTAACCGAATGTTTCTCAGAAAATTCGAAACATTTACCCAAAGTAACTTCATATTCGTTGGAAAAACTCTTTTACTTGCTTAAATTTGGCAAAAAACAGATTAGAAACACGCTGTCACTTACTAAACTATACTATACTTACTTACACTATATTAATGTAAAAGATGAAGTCCTCGAAAGAAGATGGAGTTTTCAAGATGAATTTTAAATAATGAGTTTCTATGAAAAAAAAAAAAAAATTGTAAAATTTAAAGTAGATAACTTTCAGCAACAGTAAAAACAACTTTGCCATAAATGACCATATTTTAGATGTTTTGAAATATGTAGAAATATAATTGACAAAATATCTAACTACTATTATAATATATAGCACAGTATAATGTAATAATCGAGTCTGTAAAGAACATAATATACCTTATACTGCTGGCCATCATATGTCTTTATTTGGTGCTAAAGTTTTAAAGATATACTATGAATTTAATATAATAAAGTATTCGAATTGTCTGAAATTTATTTTAACCCTTTCATGCGCGGTTAGATATATTTTATACCACCTAATTTCACTTCCCTATTGCAAGAATTCATCCCAGAAATTTTTTAGAAAAAACTTACGTTTTTAACATATCAGAAAAGGAATGTTTTTTTAACCTTAAAATTCAAAATTTCTTTTACTTTAATTTAGTTTACGGATTCCCGTGGCAGTGTAATTTAAAGGATCCGAATTGTCTTTCTCCGGAAAGGGTTAATAGAGTAGTAACTGTTAGTGAAATTTAATTCCGCATTTTATAAAACTGGTGCTTGCGTGGCAAAGAACAATTTAAGAATTGTTTTTAAGTTTTTAGTGAAACTATATCAGATTTACTTGTAATATAATGTGAAAGCATTTGAATGAGCAATAAATAATGACACCATAAAATTATCTTTGTTTTTTATCCAATAAATAATTACCTTTCATGAACAGGAAACCACCGCACTTTAGAATGTAGAAAAAGAGGGGAAAAAATGCTAAAAACCCCGTAGAAATAGCATGGTAAGAAAACCAAAAAAACTCTCGATGTCAAGTGTGTAAAAAAAAAAAAAAAAAAAAAAAACTGCTCGTACCGGAAGTAATAAAAGGACAAAATTGACTAGAAAAAGACATCGAAGAGCGGGAACGGGCTGGCTGGGGCATTGGTCCTGTCGTCCAGGATTAATACGACTCGACTAGTATGTGTCTCGGCGGTGGTGGGGTGGGCGGAAACCACCGCACTTTAGAATGCAGAAAAAGAGGGGAAAAAATACTAAAACCCCCGTAGGAATAGCATGGGAAGAAAACCAAAAAAACTCACAATGTTAAGTGTGTTAAAAAAAAAAAAAGGCTCACACCGGAAGTAATAAAAGGACAAAATTGACTAGAAAAAGGCATCGAAGAGCGGGATCGGGCGGGCTGGGGCATTAGTCCTGTCGTCCAGGATTAATACGAATCGCCTAGTATTACTAGCGAAATCCCAAAAGGAATTTTTATTTTCAAACTTTAATAATTAAATTATATCTGAAAAAAACATTGTGTAAAGCTACATTTTGAATAAAGTATCCAATACATAATATGACATTTTGAATGTATGTTTACATTTCAAAATAAATGTGGACATTTATAGTTTGTAAGAATTCGAAATGTATTTTAAAAATTTCTAGATATAAAAGCTTCAAAAATATATATTATAATGTATGAAATTTAAAAATGTTTATGGCTACACATAAATCGTTATGCTTCAAAATGCTTTTCTATGGAATTCGGGTACATATATATGTAATTTTATATTTCACGAAAGATTTCAGATAATATTTTCTATCATATTTCAACCTTTGAAATAGCTGCGATTATTTTATGGAATATTCGCTGAAAAACTGAAGCTAGGAGAACAGAAGTCTAAATAGAAATACCATTGGTAAAAATTGCATTTGAAAATAAATAAATAAATAAATAAGTATACTATACAAATTCATCTAAAATTTTTAGTTATTTAAAATTAAATTTTAATTATTTTTATTGGTCGTATCCCTTAAATTTTAAAGTTATTTTAAAATATTTGTAAAAGTAAATGAAAATGATACTAGAGTTTATTGAAATGTAAATACTTTTTATACTTATAGTTAAAATAAATAAATAAATAAATAAATAAAATAAGCTGTTAGACAGTATAAATAATTTTATCGTCATATAAAACTCACAAATTAATGTCTTTGATGACACCTAAAATATATAAAACAATATCGAAAGAAATGTAAGCATTTCTGAACAGTAAAAATTCAAGATATATTAGGTTGTTCGGAAAGTAATTTCTTTTTTCGCAGCAGAGGGCTTAATTGTATTTTTTACTTTAAACTTACAAGTAAGCCTCGTTGTAATTATATATTTTGGCATCTAATATAGCACGGATTGTTTGTGAAAAAATTTTTGGTCCAACACAATAGTTTTTGTTTGGTGCCCTATCAAACATAGAAAGTCTAAATCGGCATTTTCTGTATAATTAGCGTTTTTATTATCGAAAAAATAAAAAGGCTGTTCATGTAATAAAAAAAATCTGATGTATATAGAGAGGATGTATTTGCAGAACGTCGCTGCTAAATCTTGTTTGAAAAATTTTGTTACGTCAGTTTTCGTGTTAAAGAGGCAATACATTCTGGAACACCAGTTACATCTAATGGAGACAAAATAATGGTATGGATTGATGCAAATCGCACAAAAATAACACGTGAGATCTCTGAGAGATTACATTTAAGGAAATTGGCCGTTGAAAGTCGACTTGAAACGAGGTTATTTAATTTCTGAACTTCACATCCCTAACAGCACAAAATGTTCCGGAAACGTAAAAATTATATAACATTGAAACATTAGAAACATTTCAGAAATGTTTAAAAACGTTCAGATTGCTCTCCGATTAGTTTCAAAAACGTAGAAATGTCCGCGATCATAACAAAAAATCAGATACGAACAGAAACCTTGCAATCAGTTAATAGATAGAAAATCAAAAAGGGCGAATGTTTCAGAAAGGTATCAGAGAGCATACTTAATAGCGTTACGTTTTTGAAAGATTGTAAGCTTTTTGCAACATAACTGAAACATTCTGTGCTGTATGGGATATGGCTTCCACATGTTTTTACAGAAAGCAGTTTGCTTCGTCGGATTCATGTCGCTGATTTGCATCTCAAACATCAAGAGAATGATCCATTTTTGAATCGTATCATCGATTCATCGATGATATATTTTTGAATCGGCAGTGAGAAATGAATTGTCTACAACAACATTAAACGTAAGCAATCATGGAGTATAAAACATAAACCAGCTTAAAACATTTCGAAACCCGATATTCATCAAAAAAGGTGTTGTTGTTTGTTAGGTGGGATTTCGAGAAAATCCTTTTTTTTAAACTGGTACCGGAGAATACGATGATCAATTATCAAGTATGCTATCATCAACAAAACAGTTTGAATGATTCATTAAATGAGAATTGATCAAAATTTCTAAAATTGATCAAAAGAAAAAGTAAAATTTTTCTCCAAGATTATGCGAGACCACATAAAAATGCTGTAACTCGCTAAAAAAAATATATTGGATAGGATGTAATAAACCCCGCCATATTCTCCAGATAGAGCACCTTTGAATTATTAATTGTTTTGTTCTCTACAAATTGTTTTAAACCCCAAAATCATTACACAAAATGAGGACGTAAAAATTGATTTAGGTGTGTTTTAGGAAACAAAATATTTCCGTGAATTAAGGTGTTGGAATAGGTGTAAGGACAATTAACTGTACAATTGGACTTGGACTGAGTGGTGTGCCCTCCATGGGGAGAGGGGCTCTTTCTATGAGGTTTTAGTCTGGATTTGCGCGATTTTATTCTGCAGAAAACATACAGAATTTTACTGTTTTTAACATAATTATATTTACAGTATATAAAATAAATAGAAATATATTTTAATTTCAACAAAATTTCAAAATATGCTGTATGTAATTTGCACACACAAAAACACACACATATAGTTTAAATGCTAAAATATCATGATTTTTTTTAAAATCCTAATTCGTTTATTTATCACATTATTACATAAATACAAGGTGTACTTTAAATAAAGGTTTAGTTATTTAAGAGCAATTTTGAAAGATTCATGCAATAAAAATGCACATCATATTGCTATTAACGGGCATTAAACAAGCTGTACATTAGAACAAGATTGGTTCATAGAAGTCGAAAACGTTCAGAATATGAAAAAAGATATATTAAAATGATTTTATTTTTTGCCTCCTTTTTATTTTTTTATGAGTGGAAATAGATTTTAGTTATACATCATTTATCATCTGGTCTCATGAAATATAGTCGCCATTTGCGAGCAATGTTCAGCATTTGAGGATGTGAAGTCTCATATCCTTACAAAGTTAGCGTATTTTTTACTGCACATTTTTCTTGCTTTATTTTCAGACTTTTGATTGAATAATCGTAGACGATAAATATGTTCATAACAAAAAAAAAAAAACAAAAAAAAAAAAAAAATAATAATAATACTTTCTTACATGATTCAATGTCGATAAAAATTTAATATTTTGGCTTATTTTAGTTTAAGGTATTCTAAGAAATATAATATCTACAAAATTTTTAAATACTTGAAAATGAAGAACACAATTTCAAATATTAACACGAAGCATTTCTTTTTGATATGACTAACAAGGAAACATTCAAAAGGTGTCGTTTTCAAAAAATATTGAAAAAAATGTATGTGATTCTACTCTTCATAAAACACAAGAAAGTAAAAAAAAAAAAATATCGGCTGAAATGACTTACAGCGACCACAAAAAATTATTAAAATTAAGCATTTTTGGCGATTTAGCGCTGTCAGGCGATAATTTCGCTAGCACCAGGATTGCCAAGAACGAACAGAACCGTGTTTTGTTTCTCCGCCAAGTACTCAAAATCAATCATCTAACAGTGTGAAATCACCAACTAGGCTTAATTTTGTTGTCGCTGTAATTCATTTCAGCCGATAATTTTTTCACTTTCTGGTGTTTTATGAAGAGTAGAATCACATATATTTTTTTCAATATTTTTTGAAGACGGCACCTTTTGAATGTTTCCTTTGTAAGATAAGGGGGGGGGGGACTCTTTTTTCATATAAAGTTCATGTTTCTACTGCAGTACTTGTAAATAGAGCGAATTTTACCAAATTCTTGGATTGTGTTAAAAGTATTAAATGATTATACAATGCAAACGTTTATTATATTTCATTTTTATCTTAAATTGTATAGAGGAGAGTGTTGTACCTTGGGACGGGACACTGGCAATTTCTAAAAGACTATTGGCAACGTATATGTATATATATATATATATTTGACTCTAACAAACAGATAACAGCACAGTAAAAGGCATAAAATTTCATCATTTAAAAAAAATATATATATTTATCTCATTTTAATTTAGATTTCAGAACTAGTATTTGTAAAACTAACTATTCTACTCAAATTTAAATAGATATTGAAGAGAAGATTTTTAAATGTTTCGGTTATGAGAAAGTAGTGATACTGTAATCTGATTAACCACCATTTTGATTTTATTTAAACCGTGTAGTGATTACACCTTGGGGCAGTAAACCATATTGTACCTTGGGACATGTCTCAAGGAACTACATGTCTCATACACATAGTTCTGAATAATTTAGGTATTGTTTAACAACTTTTAGTTAGCTCCTTTAATAACTTTTATTAACAAATAATATTTATACTGCTTTCCGGCCAATTAAACAATTAAAAAACGTCCTTTTTAACTTTAAACCCATAACCCCTTCTTTGGATTTAACTGGTGTAATATATTTAATTCCTTGTAAAAATTGCAAATATGTTTACATAGGTGAAACTGGCCGTACAGCAAAAATTAGACTACAAGAGCACAGACGATCTTTTAAAAATTGCAACCAAGATTCTAAAATTGTAATCTATTCAATAGAAACCGAACATATTCCTGACTTCGATAATATAAAATTCTAAATTCTGGTTTTCATAATTATAAATCGCGTATCTTCCTTGAGAGCTGGCACACTGCCAAGCATCTCCACACTGTCAATGAAGCATGCGCACTGGCTCCTCAATATTCGGTACTCCTTTAGATTCCTTAAGTGTTCATGTAATGTTTGAATATTGTGTTGTAATCACTGATGAGGAAACCCTGACGGGTTTCGAAACGTCTAGATTTTAATTGTTTTTATGTGTATTTTTTATTTTTTAAATGTATTTTAACTTTCATTTTTGAATCTTAAACGAAACAGTTTTTTCTTTTAACTTTTAGTATGTTTTAATATAACATTCAACTAATAATAATTTAATATAAAAATTAAGATTCTTTTAGTATAACTTCATATATATCATTAAAATTATTTAGTTTTGTAGTAAATTACGAACTTATTGCATAATTTATTAATTAATTACATGGATGCATTATAATACTTTATTTCCTTACTGTAACGTCTATTTACAATAAAATTGTTAAAATACTGCAAATATGAACGAATACATTTTTACATTGCATCACTTAAACAACTTCCACTAAAGTATGATTAATTAACGTAATTTATATAATTAATACAAATTTCTTACTCTTAAATATTTACTGTACCATGCCTCGCTATAATTTTAAAAATGATCCAGTTGAATTCCGTTTTAATCTTTCGCATTTATGATTAGCTATTAATTATACTAATATCAAAAGCTTATATTATTATTCAGTTTTCACGGTAAAAGGACTTTTGTATTATTTAAATATTATTTTATGATTATACGGAGTATGTATTTGATCTACTTAGTTTTAATTATATACGTATATAATTGTATACAATATGAAGCAATTAAGATTCGAATCTAAGTTTTTTAAAAGAATATTTGGATATTAACAAAATTAATCTGAGGCATTTTAATTTAGCTGTCTATTAAAAGTATTTATTCTTTAAATAAAAATTCCTATTGAAAGTAAACTTAAAATACACTGTGATAATATTTACACAGTACTTAAATTATAATGATTTGTTTATTTAGTATTAATTATGTTTCTACACATAAGAAATAGAATCACACAGCACACGTGCTCGACGATTCTTTATATCATGTTATAATACATATAAATTTAATAGTGTCATTAAAACATCATATTTAATTTATTCATAAACTGGATTCGTTTCAATATTTAAGAAATAACGCACAAAGCGGTCCGTAATAGTCGAAAAAAAAATAACAATAACAACAATAATTCTCTTGAACGTCCTAAACAACAATTAAAAGCAATAATAATAATAATAATAATAATAATAATAAAATAGCAACAATAAAGAAAAAAAAAAAACAATAATTCTCTTAAACGTTTTAAATAACAATTAAAATCAAATGAAAAGTAAATTTACTAAAATTAAATTAAATCTGAATTAATCGAATTAAACTTATCCGGGTTGTAAAATATTACACGTGCTTCCTTCACAATTAAAGCGAGAAAAAAGAAAAGGGTTTTTTCAGTCAGCCATTTTCTTCGCATTCTTTCGTTCTTTCCGCGCGCGAAGGGGGAAGCGGTTGGGGAAAATGTTCCAGAAAGAACTGGATGCTTCGTCAGAAGTGACGATGCGTTCATCTTCCGGCGCGGACTCTGATTGGCCAGATGAAGCGCGTGGTTTTAAAATTGGAGAGCGAAAAGAGTCGGTTTGGCACAGTGATGCCAGATTGGGGAATTTGTCCCCATTTTGGGGATTTTTGAGGCTTCTGGGGACAATTTTGGGGATCGAATGTTTGTGGAGACTTTTTTGGGGAATTCTAAAAATTTTGGGGACAAATCTGGGGAGTTCTTCAACTTTCTGTCAATGTTGTCAAGGTAATGATTTATCCCCACGACCAGGGATTTTCAATAGCTTTATTGTTATTTGGGGATTTTTTTCAAAAATTGCCTTCATTTGGGGAAAAATCTGCGCTTAAATCCACTTAAATCTGCTTGATATTTCTTTGTGAAAAAATTTTTATTTTCCATTTTTAGTAGAAATTTATTTGGGGATTTTTTCGATAAAAAAAAACCCTTATTTGGGGAAATTTTAAGACCTGTTTAGGGAAATAATTTTCGACCATCTGGCATCACTGGTTTGGCAGTTCCAGATAGCAACAAGTTGGAAGCGGATGTAGGTGAGGAACCCGGCAATTCTTGCCGCGGTCTCCTGGCCTGTGTTAGCGTCCTTTTTCCGCAGCCATTTTTTTTTTGGCTTATTCCATAAATTTTACTTTTATCTGGCGAGAAATACAATGATGATATTCTTCAATGAGTGGCAATTCCATAAACTTGGATAAAATTTACTGACGTTTGAGTCGAGACTTATTTATAACATCTTCTTACGACGGAGCCATTTTTTTTATTCATCCAACGTAATGGCAGATAGTAAATCACCTTCACTGCTACAAGATTCTATCCCCAGCCTGGAATAGGGGTTATGAATTCTATACTTCGATCGAAGTAAAGGTGATGAAGGAGCAAGTTATGGGCAAAAAAAAAAAAAAAAAAAAAAAAAAAAAAAAAAACATGTTTACGTAATCTAAAAATTAAAGAATAAACTAACCAACATTTAACATTGAAGCAGTCAAACAACGAATACCAGATATCCAATTTTGGAACATTACGATGTTTCAATAGCGGTGATTTCGTGTAGTGTTTTCGTGTTAAACACGGTAAAAATAAAAAAAAATAAAAACAATTACTTTTCTTATCATTCCTAGTGGAGGAAATTTTGCTAATTTTAAATTTCTTGGATAAAAGTTTAATATGTTGGAATGACATAATTTTGATTCTTTTGCTTTTAATGTATACATTATTATCAAAAGAATAAATAAATAATTAAAAAAAAAACTATTAAATATAATATAATACAAAATAATATAATATATAACATTATAAAATAAATTTGAAAGTGAGAAAGCATGTTCCAAATACACATTTGCTTGAAGAATAAGCAAGGAAAAAATAAAAAATTCAGAAAAAGTACACTAAAATTAACTAAATAAATAAATAAATTTAAGAAAAGCGAAATTTTATTCACAAACTGATCAGATAATATAGGGATAATAGTAAAGAAAATGATACCGAAAATGGGTTGAGGCCTTGTGTACATCCACTGGGCTAGCTAATTATATTATTTATTATAATAAGTGCCGATTTTGTTATTTATTATTGTTAAAAATAAATAAAAAAATAAAAAATAAAAACGAACAAATAGATAATCTTTTATTCTTTTAAATGTTAAAATGTTAGAAAGCACTTCATTCATTGATATATTGCTACGTGCTTTTTCTTTTTCTTTTAAATGATAAAATCTATTAGTTCCAATTCTATATCTTCACAACAGAATTTTCTTAAATAGGGAATACATAATACAATTTTATATCCGCTTACAGTTCTAAGCACTTCTTTTCAAAAAGGTTTGTGCATTTCTAATAATATGTAGTAAATATATTATTACCGATAATACTTTCGCTGAAAATATCAAAGCGAGAGTTCTTCACATGTGGTACTTACGAAAACTAACTTTAAGACTTTATGTTTGAGAAAAAGGTAAATATATGCTTCTAAAATTTAAAAAGTATGTTACTCTCTTTCATCTCTTTTCAAAATACGCATATAGTTAATAGAATATTTAAAAAGTTATAACATTTAACATTAAGGTTAAGAACTTAACACATTACCGAAATAACATTCTCTGTAGCTATAGTTCATAAATGACTTTCGTTAAATGTTAAAAACTTTTTTAGATTAAAAAAAAAAAAAAAAAAAAAAAAAGTTAAAAATTACATATTTGAAATTCAAAATTTTAATCATCAATAGAGTTATAAGTTATTTGCCATTTTTATAAAAGGAGTCATTACAAACTTTATTTTATAAAGGGTATTAAGCAATACTTGATATTTGAACTAAAGTTTAAAATATTATTTAAATTATGATGATAGATATGACAGATAAATGTCAATTTAATTATGATTTATAGAATAAATAAATAAAATGTGTTTATACAAATTACATGAATAGAACGCAGTGCTTTGAATATTTTCGGGTGTCGTCGTATATAATCCAGTGTTGGTATTCGCTCCAGTTTAATTAGGAAACTTCTCAGAATAAACTCGTAGAACGTATATAAGTTTCAAGAAATTCTATGAATTTTACGGAAACTAGAGCATGTAAAGATAGAGAAAGGATTAATGCAAAAAAATGCAACCTTAACTAGTGCCAATGATGTTGTGCGGCCTTCTTAATTTTCATGATAATCCTACTATATTCTATTAAAAGCATTTTCTTTATGTATATGTATTATTGTAATCAATTTTATTATGTATAAAAAGTAACAAACCACTTTAAAAAACACGTAGATAAATTATTTTTATTAAAAACGACACAAAGCTTTTCGCCATTATAACAATAACATCATGAGGTGTAATTGCGTTACATAGAACCAGCAATATATAAAAAAGAGAAGTTCAAACGGTTAAAAAAAAATACTGAAAATGATATTGAAATGAAAAAATGTATATTGTATCCGTAACTTAATTTTTTTTTTATTGTTACCGTAACTTTAAACCGTTTGAACTTCTCTTTTTTATATATTGCTGGTTCTATGTAACGCAATTACACCTGATGATGCTACTGTTATAATGGCGAAAAGCTTTGTGTCGTTTTTAATGAAAAATAGTTTATCTACATGTTTTTTAAAGTGGTTTGTTACTTTTTAATATTATATATACGCGTGAAATGTTTTCTAATTTAAAAATTTTAATCGTTTTTAATCTTAATTTTATTATGTTTTTTTCCAAAATAAAATTATTAGACATGATTTATAGGAATAACCCACATAGAACATGGTTCTTTTGAATGCTTTCGTGTGTCACTGTAGTCAAACCAGTGATGATTTTTACCCCGTTTTCAATAGAGAGCACACACAATTAAGCTTAAATAACATGTATCAGCTTCAAGAAATTCTATGAATATTTATGGGAATTATAGCGCGGACAGATGAACAGAAAGACGCACAGACAGGGAAACTGAATTTATAAATACTTTTCAACTCTGTTGGAATGTGTTAAAAAATACATCCATCTCAAAAACTGTTTCAGTTATAAAATGTTTAGTGAGAAATTCCAGATATTTCATTAATGTTAAAAATTTGACATGCTAATCTATATATATATATATACATATATATATATATATATTTTTTTTTTTTTTAACTTTTATTTGCTTGAAAGGAGAATTATATGGATGTCTCAAAAATTTCCTTCATTAGGAAAATGAAGAACTTTTTTTCCATACAGGGTTGTCACGGTCAACAACGGTACACGAGCAAGTTTTTGGCTCCAAAAGATCCACGATTGTCCATTGAATAGTTCACACGCTGGCACCTATTGATGCTCCATCCTTAAAGCCAGCAGCAATTCTAGGAATAGTTGCATGCCTGTCACTTTTAAGGTTTCTCGTCATTCGTTATTAGTCCTGTTCTTTCACGATCTCCTTTCAGCAGCAGCAATGAAGAATATTTGATGTTTTACCGGATTCCTGATATTCACGGAGAACTCGTGAAGTGCTCAAACGAGAAAATCCAAATTTCATCGCTACCTCGAACATACTATCACCCCCCTCCCGTGCACCAGTTATAACGCTATGTTTAATGTCATTTAAATCTTGATAACCTGCATTTGTAGAAGCAGGAACCGATCTAACAGCTTTGATGACGCCTGTTATCTTTTATAAAGACTGCCGACCGAATCGTGTTACCTGATATTGAACAATATTTTATAGACGTTTATCACTATTGATACACTTTAAGTTAGAAATTCAGATATTGGGTATAGTGAAACGGATGAAATATTTAGTAATACATAGCGATAATTCAAATACCACCTTCAGATTCTTGTAGTTACCAACGATGCTTACTCTTGAATTTTACTGATTCTTTATTATAAATGATATAAAGATCTTTTCAATGTATCAAAACAATCATACGTCACACAGTTTTTGATTTGTTGTAATCAAGAAAAGACTATGTAACCTTCTGTATATTCAAAGTTATTTCTATACAGTTGAAATTATGTTATATATTTTAAAATATAATTTAAATGATGACAGTGCATTTCCTTAGGCAAAAACATAAACTGGACGTAATTGAATCAGTTTACCTATTAAAATTTAATTATCTAGTGCAAATTAAAACAAAATTACTTTCAACTTCAGGTTTATAAATTCATTCGCGATTTTACGTGTTTAAGGCGCTAAGTTTTCTTCTTGTACTGAATGTACTTAAACGTTCTATTCTTAAGGGAAATTAAATAGCATTGGAGTAATAGCACGGACAAATAGAAACCTAAGAATGTGGATTTAGATAAAGTTTATTTAAAGTTTAAATGAAAATGAAATGTTATCTTAAGTAATTCTAAGAGAAGCCTTTTGAAAATTTTTACAAATTGAGATAAAATGAATTGAAATCATTTTTGTGATTACATTGAAATATTTTCTTACATTTTATATTAGTATCATATGATGTATTGTATATTTGTAATAAAGTTCATTTTAATTAGCTTATTTACTGAAATAATCCCAAACATTTAATAGGGAAACTGCTTTAATCTTTAGCCTCAGGAATATTAATTCACTCGAGATTTTATGTGTCTAAGGCGCAAAGACTTTCGTTTTGTTCTGAATATACTTTAACGTTCCATTCTGAAAGGAAATTAAATGGCATTGGAGCAATAGCATGGAAAATTATACACCTAAGAACGTGGATTTAGATAAAGTTTATTTAAAATTTAAATAAAATTGAAATGTCATCTTACGTAATTCTAAGAAAAGCTTTTTGAATTTATACGAACTCTGATAAATTGAATTGAAATCTTTATTGTGATTACATTAGAAATATTTTCTTAACATTCTATATTAGTAACATATGATAAATTATATATTTGTATCAAAGTTTATTTTAATTCGCTTATTTACTGAAATAATCCCAAACATTGAATAGGGGAACAACTTTTATCCTCAGCCTCAGGAATATAAATTCTCTCGCGATTTTATGTGTCTAAGGCGCTAAGATTTTCGTTTTGTTCTGAGTATACGTGAACGTTCTATTCTGAAGGGAAATTAAATTGCATTGGTGCAATAGCATGGAAAATTATACACCTAAGAAAGTGGATTTAGACAAAGTTTATTTAAAATTTAAATGAAATTGAAATACTATGTTACGTAATTCTAGGAAAAGCTTTTTGAATTTATACGAACTCTGATAAATTGAATTGAAATCTATATTGCGATTACATTAGAAATATTTTCTTAACATTCTATATTAATATAATATGATATATTGTATATTTGTAATAAAGTTTTATTTTAATTAGCTTATTTACTAAAATAATCCCAGACATAAAACAGGGGAACGGGTTTAATCTTCAGCCTCAGGAATATAAATTCACTCGCAATTTTATGTGTCTAAGCCGCTAAGATTTTCTTTTTGTACTGAATACTTTAACGTTCTATTTTGAAAGAAAATTAAATGGCATTAGAGCAATAGCATGGACAAGTAGAAACCGAAGGACATGGATTTAGACAAAGTTTATTTAAAGTTAAAAGGAAAATGAAATGTCATCTTACACAATTTTTAGGAAAGCCTTTTGAATATATACGAATTGTGATAAATTGAATTGAAATCTTTCTTGTGATTATAATGAAAATATTTTCGCAACTTTCTACATTAGTATTATATGATAAAATATATGTTTGTGATAAAGTTTATTTTAATTATTTTATTTACTGAAATAATCTCAATCATTCACACCTTTATATTAGTCAAATAAAATTATGTAAAAGTTAAATGTTTTATGAATTATTACTTAAAATAAAGGCAGTGTAGTTTTACTCTAATTTCAACAATAATTTTTATCAAATAGTTATTTTTACCTATATTCAAATTACAATATCATTCTATATTGAATTTCTGACTGTAATTATTACCTTAATTTTCAAATTTAATGGTGAAATTAAAGTATATTTAATAGTAACTTTTTCTGTTGCAGACGATCTTAGTTCTGTATATTCATTCGTTCTGTGACGTCATTAGTTCTGTGAAGTTATCATTTTTTATAAAAAAGGTTATTCTCCTAAAAAAGCAAACATTATAAGTATCTGTTCACATTTAGAGTATGCTTCTGCATAAATTATTTAAGAGTACGTTTATTTGTTTATGTTTAACGCGTAATGTGCAATTTCCCAAATTTTCCTTAAAAATAGTTGTTTCAGTAAAAACGAACAGTTTATAAATACTAAACTAGTTTTAACCACATTTATTAATTATTATTATTAATATAATTTTTATTAAAAAAAGAATATTTTTTAACGAATATCTACAACAGCGTAATTAGTTTACACACACACATATACATTTATATATATATATATATATATATATATGTATGTGTATATATATATATATATATATATATATATATATATATATATATATATATATATGTATGTATATATATATATATATGTGTGTGAGTGTGTATGTACCGTATGTCTGTAGACATTTAAAAAATTCATAAATATGTAAGGAATTGGTAGACTTGAATGCGATTTTCGAAAAAAGGTATTCTCATGAAGGGGGATATTTTGGTAAAGAAAACAAAGGAAAAAAAAAAAAAAAACTAAAGTTTTCGTCTGTACGTGAGCAAATCACAAATATCTATTAAAAAGTACATTTTTTTTCCTGAAAATGTTTACAGGCACATAAATCCTATTCTTTTTATTCTCTATCATCGTCACAAATTATAGTTTGCAAACAAGTTACAACACCACTTATTATGGCTTCAGTCGGCGGTTGTTTGCTCACGGTCACGGAAAAAAACTTCACCAATAACGTTGTATCCACCCAAGTCAGCATCCCAAGTAAAACTGCATGTATGAATACTTTGCTGAAATATGCATATGAAAAATTAATTTTGCTTCCTGAACAGTGTTCGTCGCCATTGTAAAATGTAACAAAGAACTTCTATAAATCATATTCAATAGAAAAGAACGTTTAGCTTTATTTTGGGTAGCCCTCTGTATTCTCTGTAATCAATATGCGCTATAAATAATATTGTGTACTTAAATTTAGTGTTATTTAAATAACATCTAGCATTAAAGGAATTTCGATTCCAGCAATTTTCAAGTATAGCTGCAATATATCCAATTTCCTTGTGTAGCCCTGTAAAAGAATGATGAATGATTTTCATACCATATTCTAGATGAAAGACGTTTTTACGTATATAAAATATATATTCATTTCATTTGATTTAATGAAGTCTATAGATGTTAAATGCTACTCATCTGCATTTTCCCCCATAGACGTAATGTATTTGAATTATCTTGGGTGTCACTGTATATGAACTATTTACTTGATCTCAACGAAACATTAGTGTAGCAGCCCTATGTGCTACATATTTAGAATACCATGTTTGTACTTTCTGCAATTATTTGTTCTTGATATATGCTTATAACGGGCAAAAACACACACCAACCGAAAAAAACGTGATTTTTGGATTCACGGGACCTTAAAACGTATAAATATAACAAAAACGTAATTTTGAAAATTTGGCCCCAAAACAATATTTTGTCTGTCATACATAACGATAAGAGGATGTAAGTAGGAAATGAATTGAAAAAGAAGATCCGGAGTTTTGAACGGAAGTTAGCTTTGATGCCTCAGGAAAATGAAAGGAAGGAAAAAGAATACGGAATCAGGAATCGTTAAAGCTATCGACCTATGATGACAGATCATCTTGGCACAGTTTTCTATTGTAGCTAATGCGTAGGAATTTACTGTCAAGACAGTCCATTTAGCAGCATCATTACGGGGCGGCGCAGAAGACATAATGGTAACTCTTTCGAAAGAAGAGTTGTATGATTTCAAGACCCTAACAAAAGAACTGGAGCAGCGTTTTGGAGAAATGTGCTTTAAAGAACGCAGTCGTTTCCAATTAAAGTTTCATTATCAAAATCGGGTACAAGTTTACAAGTGCTGGTACAGGATATTCAGAGACTATCCCACTTAGCTTTCTCGGACTGCCACACTGAAACACGTGATGATTTGACATTGCAATACTTTATCGATGCCGTGCGAGATTCAAAGACTCAAAAACTCCTTAGTCTCATAATATATAACAACTTAGATTTATAATATAATACAACATAACATTATTATACAAATATAATATAAAAATATAATTTTGAGTGTACGAGCAGACGACCACCACACATTTATATGGAGAATGAACAGAAAAAAAATCAAAAATGCAGAAAAATAGCAGTAAAAAAAAAGGAAGAAGAAAAAGTAGAAAATGAAAAAAAAGAAAACATTTGATCAGGGAGAAAATGCAAGTAAAATAGTCATATATAGATATTGAAAATTGGTTGAGGCTCAGAAATCATAGAATGAACTTGCTAATTCCAGACTTCTTTATTTGTTATAAAAATTAAAAACAAAGAAATTTAAATGAGGCTCAAAAATTAAAACTAGCCTCCAAACTTAATATCATAAAAAAAAAAAAAAAAAAAAAAAATCAAAGTTGAAAATTAAAAGAATACTTTTCTAAAGTATGCATATATAAAAATAATTTTGCTTTCTGAGCTGCGTTCGTCGTCACAGTAAAATGTAGCAATTCACTTCCATAAATTATATTCAATAGAAAAGAACATTTAGCTTTATTTTATGTAACCCTGTATATTGTCTGTAATCATTATGCACTATAAATAATATTGTGTACTTAAATTTAGTCTTACTTGTGTAACATCTAACATAAACGGAATTACGTTTCAAGCACTTTTCAAGTGTAGCTGCAATATATCCAAATACTTCTATAGCCCTGTATATGAATGATAAAATATTTTCATTCCATATCCCTAGCTTTCCCAAGATCAACGCGTTACTACAGAAAAAATGCTTTCAGTACTGCTTGGCACGTTTGACAAAAATCACTAGCAACTCACCTTTTTGTATCGTTTAGAAGTTGCAAAATTCCACTGATTACGTTTGCTATCTCTGGAAAATTCGTGCGCTTTTTAAATGAGGCAGGCGTAACTAAATTTCAACTACAAAATGGGGAATCACCATCTTGAGAAAGCGAGGGATATTCTACATGAAACACGTTTTTACACATACAAAAAATACATATTCGTTTCATTTGGATTAGTGCTGCCTATGGACGTTAAACTCTACTTATGTGTAATTTCTTCCACATACATAATGTATTTTATTTGTCTTGGGTGTCCCTATATACAAACCATTTACTTGATCTCAATAAAAATTTTAATGTAGCATCGCTATATGATAGAGGAAAATGTATAAATATGGGCACCCTCTTACGTTTTTGACTTTAGGTTAATTTAATTTTGAAAAATTCTACGATTTTAACCTACATTAGCAACAACGACAAGATTACTAAATGAGAGGAGGCAAAAAATGTTTAACATCAATTATTTCAATTCGAAAATAAAGGTTTACAGAAAGCTTTAAAAAGAAAATCAGAAAAAATGGTATGCAAATATAGGCTTTCTAGAAAAGTCACACATAATAATTTAAAAAGTTTTAAAACATGATACGTTAATGCTAAAAGGTAGATAATGTAGTTATTATGGGAAAAAAATTACCGAAATCTCTGACGTAATTGACTCTTTCAAATCCAGTATAATCTAACTGTGCTCAAATTTATCACATAATGCTTTTACTCTTCTCCGCCAGTTTGTTCAGAGAACATTAGATCACAAAAGATGCAAGTTGCATCGCTCGAATTTAGCTTATCCCCGTCTTCGATATTCAGGTTGATATCCTCATCGCTGTCGATAAGAGGAGGGTCACACGTGTCTGAAAAGATCGATGATGAATCATCATTCCGTGGTTCGAATTTTCTTTCTTTGAAGGCCTTTGATTTTTGCACCCTTGGGTGATCTTTAACTTTACCGGATCTTAGCTGGGAAAGTTAAAGAACGGGTTAACTTACCACCGGAAAATTCAAGGATTTTTTCTTGTAGGAACATTTGTCAAGTGGTTTAAAATAACATTTGTATGGTAATCAAAAATGAGGCTAGGCTGCTTTGAGTCCACGTATAGTAAGACTCTTCTCAAAGTTGAGGAAATATATCAAACACAGAAATTGTATTTAAAGTACCCGGGACTCATGTTATTCCGATGAAGGGTGCTCATATTTACACAAATCCCATTTGAAAAAGATTACCTCTATCATATGTAATCTAAATGCGTGCGTGAGTAATGGCGTGCTTCTGGACAAAGCTTGTGAACTCTGCTTTTCGGATATTAATGTGAAATTATTTTAAACTAATCGTATGAACATGAAAACAAAACGAATTCAGATACAGATTGCGGTCCACAATAAACACTCATTCTCATGATATTTCACACTGCATTCACACTACTTGAAAGGATGGTTGGAACTGTTTTCTACTACATTATATTAACAAGTGGCACCATGTACAGCCCTTTCTGCCAGCTTTTAGCACCTCACATAGTCACTTATGGTGGGGTGCCCATATTTACACCTTCTCCTATACACATTTAGAATACGAAGATTGGACTTTCTGCTATTATTCGTTCTTGAGATATGCTGATAACAGACAGATACACACAGAGAGAGACACACATACACACAGACCAATCAGTAAAAATGTAATTTTGGGGTTCAGGGAACCTCAGAACGTGGAACTATATACGTATAAGTATAACAAAAACGCAATTCAATAATTTGACCCCAAAACAATACTTTCTGTACCATATACAAGGGTAACAGAATGTAATTAGGAAATGAACTACTAAAGAAGATCCGGAGTCTGTAAGAAAAATTAGCTTTGAGGCCTCAGGAAGACGAAAAGAAGGATAAACGAATACAGATTCAGGAATCGTTACAGCTATCTCCCAATGATAGCAGATTATTATGGCAAGTATATAAGACACAGTTTCCTACTGTAACTGAAGAATTAATGACTGGGACTTTAGTACCAAGGCAGTCCATTTAGCAGCAGTATTAAGGAGCGATGTCGCTGACATAAGGGATACTCTTTCGAAGGAATAGCGGTATGATTTTGAGGCCCAAACAAGAGCACTGGAACTGCGTTTTGGAGAACAATGTTCCAAACAATACAGTCGTCTCCAGTTACAGTCCCATTACCAAAAAACGGGTGAATGTTTCCAAGAGCTGGTATCGGATATTCAGAGTCTATCCCACTCAGCTTTCTCGGACTGCAATGATGAAAATCGTGAAGATTTGGCCCTCCAATACTTCATCGATGCCGTGCCAGATCAAAACACTCAAAAGCGCCTTAGACACATAATATAATAAATAAAATAATATTATACAAATTTAACACAATATGAAATTTTGAGTGTGCGTGCTAGTTACCACCACACATTTATATGGATGATGATCAGAAAAATATCAAACATTCAGAAAAATCACAGAAAAAAAAAGAAGAAGAAGTTGAAGAAGAAGAAAAAGTAGAAGATAGAAAGAAAGAAAATCAGAAAAGAAAGAAAAGAAAAAATCATAAAAAAAGGCAATTAAAATAATATGTAAATATATTGAAAATTGGTTGAGGCTCAGAAATTATACAATGAGCTTGCTAATTCCCGACATCATTACTTTTTGTAATAATTCAGCTCTCATTATTTGCGAAAGAATTTTGAAAACAGAAATAAACAATAGAATTTAATTTTTATATCCTTTTTAAAATTTAAGCATTTCTTTTCAAAAAGTATTATACATTACTCATAATATGTCGTAAAGATATCGTTACAGATAATAATGTCACTGAAATCGTCAAAGCGAAAGCACTTTTCAGGGGGTATTTACGAAAACTACCTTTGATATTTTATTTTTGAGAAAAAGTTCTAAATATGCTTTTAAAATTTAAAAAGGATTTTAGTTTATTTTATTTTATTTTCAAAATACGTATATAGTTGATAGAATATTTCAAAACTGGAAACATTTAACTTTAAACATATAAGGCATTACGAAAATAATACATTCTGTAGCAATAGTTCCTTAAATAAATAATTCTTTCTTTAAATGTTAAAAATATTTTTTTGTTTATTTTTTGTGAAAAAGTCAAAAGATTAATTTTTAAACTTCGAATTTTATTCTTCAAAACAGTTTTGATTCTTTACAGTTTTTTTTTTTTTTTTTAAGAAATCATTACAAACATTATATATATGTGTATATATATATACATTACTATTATTATTATTATTATTAAGCAAATCTATTTTTTACATTAGATGTTTGAGTAATAGTTTAAAATGTTACTTTATATTTTAGTTATAGAACTTTATTCTATTTTCAACCATTCTTTATACCATACATTACATAACATATTCTAGTTTTAATAAATTATATATTTACTTTTAAACATATTCGATTTCGTAATTGAGAACTAAATTTATTACTAAAGTAGAATATTTTTATTATTAGTTTAACAAGGTTCTAGAAAATCTTTTATTCAAAATATTATTCAAGCTATCTAATTCATTTTACTAATTTTTTCGAATAGCCATTTTAAAACAATTAAAAATGTATAATAGATAATTGTATTGTGTTTCGGATATCGCGGTGTTTGTTAGAAGTACTTCTTTATTTAAAGTAATTAAAAATATACAGGGAGTCAGGAAAATATTTGATCGAAATTTAAAGGGGTTTAAAAGTGATGCATATAACAGGATTCGCAACACAATGCGTGTCTGGAAACCCCACGTGAAGGTGGTAGAGAGCACTATGTAGGACAATCCTTACAAGCATGCGATACAGGAATATGCCATTCCCCGCTCTGATTTCGTAGAGCATGCAGCTTTTCAATGATGTTTAACTAGCATATAGAAATCTTACATAATAATAAAAATAAAAAAGTAGTAATAATAAAAATCCCTAATTTCTGGCTTGTTTCGAGTGCTCTACCACACACACGCGTTATTTTAATGTGGATCTTTACATATTCATCCCCTTTAATTCCCTTTAAAATTTAGCCAGAAATTTTTCGATCACCCTGTATGTTAAGATAAAATGCAAATACCTGCTTTATAAAAATTGTATTTAGTTATTTTTTTAACAATTTTGACTTAATAAACATATTTACTCTTCAAACAAATATTTCAAGAAAATGTTAAAAATATATATATATATATATATATATATATATATATATATATATGTGTGTGTGTGTGTGTGTGTGTGTGTTTATTAGTTTTGTTGTTGTTGTTGTGTGTGTGTATGTGTAAAGACTACATAAATAGTCTGTATAATTACGAAAAAAAAATCAAAGAGTTTAAAACATTTCCTTTTTAATTTCTTAAATTTATATTTAAGAAAATATATTTGTATTAAGATATTTAATCCAACAGCTTCCATTTTTGCATAAAATTCTGAATACATCATAAATATAAGCTGCTAACGGTAAAACGTGCTTTATAAAAGTTAAACAAATGTGAAGAAACTTCTATAAACAAACATTTACTAAACATGCATATATATATATATTACATGAAAGCATTTAATTTTAAAGAATGTAATAAAATTGTCTGTTAAAGAACTAATATAATTAAATTAATTATATATATGCGCATATATACATATATGTGTATATGTATTAATTATATATACATATAAATTATACAAATTAATTAATAATACATTAAAATGTTTGAAATTTTTATAGACGGCGTTGTTGTATTTTTTATAATTTACAGATTTTTTTTTTTTTTCGGGATAATGTTATACAAAAGAAACCATTAAGTATTTTAAATTTTATTATATTATTTTTTTATGTTTATAAAATAAATTTATTTTACATTAAACTAATTAATTTACACTAAATACATTAATTAAATTAAATTAAATAAACGATTATGAAGTTGATTTTTACAAAAATGAAAATATTATGCTTTTATGTGTTTGAATATTTTATACGTACCTTCTCGCAGGCATATCTAAATATACAGAAATAGAGAAAGATTCGTACAATCGGCTGCACAATTATTTAAGCACTACCAATAATTCCTAATTAAAAGATGGGAACCTGATACTGTTTTATTAAGTAAATATTTGTCCAGACATGAGCGTAGCCTTATACTGTTTTTAAAAAATGTAAGTTGGTGGTAAAAATTAGCTGAAAGAAATATATGAAATTGAAAGAAATATATAAAGAGTGTCGATGATTTCTTCAATGATTTTGCTATCGATTATATATTTCAGTGTATTACCTGTATATACATATGCACTCATACGCAAGTACAACCATGTAAAAAGTGTTTAAAATACAAGGCTGAGCATAGTGGATTGAAATGGACATTAAAGTCGCACTATAGCCCCGAAGTGGGCAAATGGCAGCTCTCTGGGAATCAGCGGTAGGGGTGCTCTGGAGGCTTGCCACCAATTTTCATCTGCATTAATTTTAGAAATGTAAGATGAGACCTTCCTATCAGGAATTATTATTTTTTATATATTCTGTGTATGTTTCTGTGTGTGTCCGTGTGCTCAAAAACAATCTGTTAACTCGAAATTTTAAAAACATCTCAATAAACCACACAGAATTGGCTGCATATTTTTTCAGTAAGAAATATTCTGTTTGTAATTCGTGAACATTCACACACAAATTTTTTCATATCATACTGTCTAGACAGAATTTGTATGTACCGAGGAAGCGGCCGCAAAATTCATCCAATTGACATTTAAATTGATACGTTTGGCACCACACGTACAAAGAGTAACTATGTAATTTTTGTTGTTTATATTACTTAAGGGTTATATCTGTACTGATAAATATAAAGGATCTAAGTACAAAAATGCCGAATTTGAGTTAGGTACATTGTCAGAATTCAATTTTTCCCCGTTATTAAATTAAGGTTGACAATCACTAAATGGTATTAAGGGTATAAGTCAACGAAATCCCTTTTTCTTATCAATTCTTTTGATTTGTTTTTAATTAGTTTAATTTTATTTTTCGTCTCCTGAAAAATCAAGAATATGGACTTAAATCCTTTATACTATTCAGTACAGATATAAGGGTTATACAATTGGCTATATAAGGACACACTAAAACATTTTTTCTTAAGATTACATCCTATGAATAGAATTCCATTTAAACACTTTTTAACGTAGTTAATTGTATTCAACCTAACTGCACATCTTTCTTTTAAATTACTTTGCACTGAGTCGGGTATCTTTAATGTGTTTTGATACGCTGAATTCAGAAATTCTTGTGTTCTCTTCCTATCACGTAATAATTTTTCACATAGTAAGGATGAAGATCGAAATAATTCACAGACGGAACAAATTCGAGACTACTTATGTATAAAATGCATTACAAAGGATGTTATTTGCAAATTATTTTATAATTTTTTTTTTACATCGAAGCTCCATTTAGAGCTTTTGTGGATGGCTTGAGAAACTTGAGGAGGGCAGATTCTCGACACAGAATTCAACCCTCGTACCTCTTTTACGTTGTTTTGATGACTTCATGAAATATCCCTTTTATTCTTCACTACACTTTAAAAAATTTTGTCCTAGGTTGAACCAGAACATGGTACATTTTTGCTGCAACCATGCGACGGTGAAGCCTTTTACCATTATTTGGTGCTTTACTAAACCAAGGCTTGGTACTGCAATAGCTACATCCATAATATGGAGAAATTTTTTTTACCATTATTTGGTACTTTTTTAAAAAAAGAAACGCCAAATCATAGTAGAAGGTTTCACCATCGCATGGTTGCAGCTATAGTTGTACCAAATTTTGGTTCAATCTAGCAAACTGAAGCTACTGTAGTATCAACATTTGGTTCAATATTGAACTGAAATTTTTAACAGTGTACATCACCCATATTTTCCAGGAAACAAGTTAGATGAGAGTAGAAAAAGTGAAGTTTTAATGTCAAAAACTCCATTTTTTTGTCAAAACTCTACGTGACGGGAAATTGTGAAAACTTTTTCTTAATCAGTATCCAAAAATACGCTAGAAAAACACATCATCTTAAATAAATAATAAAAAAAAATATTCGCCGACATGTGTCAAAATACTTAATAGAAAGGGCATTTATACAATCTTTGCGATGAAAATAATTAACGTGTATGCGAATTTTTTCCTTATTTCCAACATATTAAAAATTCGTAGTTTTTGATTACACTCACAAACTAACAAATTAACTAACAAACTAACTAACTAACAAACTGAAAGGAAGCACGTGAATTGTTTCATTTTCGGATTAATGAAAACTCGAAATGTGTAAAAACGTTAAAAATTGCGATTGAAATATTTCACAAATACTTGAAATCTCCATATGTACAGTATAATGAGAAACTAATAAAACAAATAATGATAATTAATTAATTTTTGAAGTAAAGATCAGTTACTTTCTTCAGTAGTGAAATATTTACCATAAATATCATAAAAAAAATACTTTGCATATTTTTTAAGTGGTTAAAATACATATTAAAAAACATTGCATATATATATATATATATATATATATATATATATATATATGTAAGAAAACTGTATTTTTTTATTTATTTTTTTTTTTTTAATAATTAAATATTGTTTTATCTATTTTTTTTTCAAACAATATTTTTAAGGGAGTATTAGAACTTTAAACGTATTTAATGTATATATATTTTTTTTTTCTGTTAAAATGCTATAATATTTCTTTTAAATGATTTAGATAAATACAAACTACTTTAAAAAATATTTTTATATAGTAAATTTTTATATGTAACAAAATTAATTATACTTTCATTAAAAATTTTAAGGAAAAATACTTCTTCTTTTTTTTTTTTTTTTTTTTTTTTTTTTTTACACACAACTCTGAATATACGGAAGTTGTAGATGATAAAATGCATATTTTGAAGGTAAACAATCTTTTATACACAAATATTTACTAAACATGTTTTTTTTTTTTTTATAAATAATACTTTATTTTGAAAGATTGCTATAAAGTGTCTGCAATTTCCTCGTATACGATAAATCTTCGGATAAAATTATTTTAAAAAATAAAATAAGAAATTACTATTCTTCATAAATTATTTAAAGGTTCTCCTTTTTTTGGGATAACAAAATATTTGAACAAGAGAAGCCATTTATTTTAAATATTACTTTTTTTTTTCTCTCTTATAAAAGTGATTTTTTTCTACGATCAATATTTATGTATTAATGTATGATATTTTCTTATTTATAATTAAAAAGTCTTCTACATGTGTGGGTCTAAGTGTATACAAACGTAAATATATGTATATATATATATATATATGTAAATAGATTTGCATATTGTCAAGAATTTTCTATTTATCTAAAACATTACTAATACTAACGTAATATTAAAGATTTTTTTCCTCTGCAAAGTAATTTTCTGAGTAAAAATTCTCCATTAAATATTGGAGAATTTTTTTTTTCCATAACAGAGACAGTATTTGAAAAAAATGTATATTCTAGGTACGGTGAAATAAAAGTTGCTTACGTATACCCATACAGCACAGAATGTTTCAATTATGTTTCAAAAATCTTACAATCATTCATAATGGTAACACATTTAAGTATGCTCTCTGATACCTTTCTGAAACATTCGCACTTTTCGATGTTCCATCTGTAAAATTGTTGGAAAGTTTCTGTTACGCATCCGATTTTTTGTTACGATCGCAGACATTTCTACGTTTTTGAAACTAATCGGACAGCAAACTGGACGTTTTGAACATTTCCTGAAATATTCCCAATGTTTTAATGTCATATGACTGTTCAATTTCTGGAACATTTTGGGCCGTCAGGGTATGCATTCGTTTAGCTAGACACAACACATGTGTAAACGCATAGGAACACGTTCACGTAGAGGAACATACGCACATACTCATGTAACCTAAAAGGCACTAACACATAAAATGCACAGTATGTATTAAAAAAAAAAAAAATTCTTCGTAAACGCAAAGTCAAGTAGAAAGAGTCGACATAATACAGATTGTTTTATATGAAAGGAGGAATAGAAATACCGAATGGAAGCGGTTGGTTGGTTGGTGTCGTGTCCAAGGGGAGAACTATAGAAAACCATGAGTGTGCAAAACACAGCCGGCCAACTCCTTGATGTTATCGGAGTACAGATTCTCGATGTCAAAGGGGGAGAATTCCCCAAGCTGAGCCAGGGATCTTAAAATGGCTGGGCAGTCAAAAATATGTTTTGGTGTTAGTGGAACATCATCACAGTTGCTGCAGAGACGGTAGGTTCTATTGCCATCTCTCAGGATCTCCATACCTCGATAATGACCAGTTCTAAGGTGGGTGATAGTTTTGGTAAGGTCTCTGTTAGCGTTTATTTCACAAATCTGCGAGTTTTTTTAATAGTGTTTTCTCTCAAACGGAACCTTGCCATCGCATTAACATCGTCAAGAGTGACCTTTGCGATATTTTCATTATTGAGATTTCTCCTTTTCTTGGATAGGCCCACCAGCGGCCGAGCGGTTCTGCGCTCAAAGCTGGTAGATGGGAGGTGCCGGGTTCGATCCCAGGTCGCGCTCATCGACCTAGCCGTTCGGAGTTTTCCGTGGTTTCCTCCGAAACTTGCGTAAATACGGGCTAGGACCCCTTAGAAAGACCCCCACGGAGGGCATTCCCCTCTAGGCCTAGGACACATCAGGAGTCAATCGGCCTTAAATCCTACAACCAACCAACCAACCTTTTCTTGGCAAGTTGATCTGCCTCTTCGTTTCGAGGGATGCCGACATGCGCGGGGATCCACTGTAGAATACATATCTTGTTTAGTTTGTCAATTTCTTCTAATTGGTGTTGGATATTGTGGGTTAGCCTTGATTGACATTTATTTAATGCTTCTAAAGCAGCTTTGGAGTCACAAAAGATGACTAGCCCGTTAGCTTTGTCAGTGTTGTTGAGTAAGATGTATTCATGCAATGCATTGTATATTGCTTTAAGTTCACTGGTGAAATTTGAGGCAATGGAACCAGTGCCCAGTGAATGGTTCGTAGTTCTGCCGTTGGGTAGTACAAAGTGTACTCCCGCACCGCCTTTTTGAAAAGTTTCGTCTGCTGAGCGATCAGTATATGCGTGGACAAGGTTATTTTCCGACATTGCATTGATTGTCTGCATACCCTTTTCAAAGATAACTGATGTTAATTCCTTTTTGGAGCATGGAACAACAAGATTGGTGTTGATAGTGGTATTCTTGGGTAAGCACTTGGAGAATGCAGGCTCTTCCAGCAAATCAAGGGTGCTGTGCTCGAGACCGATCTCTCGTCTTATATCGGAATCAAATTGTAGAGTGGACGATCTTTTAAGTCTGGCTTTCTTGGACCAATTTTCAAAGGTTCTTCGTGTGATGTGGTCTGAGTCACGACTTCGTATTTTGTTAGTGAAGTTTATGGTACTTCCTTCTGCTATTGAGTGATGCTAAGCCACATTCTCGTATCACTTTTTCATTGTTTGTAGAGGAAACTGCACCGCAGATGATTTTGGCTGCCCTAGCCTGGATGCTATCCAAGTAGTGGAGTGTTGTGGCAGAAGTATGGGCCCAAATGGGGGTGGCATACTCAAGATGTGGTCTTGCCAGGGCAGTATAGGTTGTCCGAAGGGTTTTAGGGTTTGCTCCCTAGTTAGTGCCACATAAGCTCTTTAGGATTTTTAGCCTCTTTAAAGCTTTGTTTCCACAATTCTTGATGTGTTCACCAAATCGCAATTCGGGATCAAGTTGTACTCCTAGGTATTTTGGATTATCTGTTTGTGTAAGGGGAACGCCATTCAGCATGATGGTAATGAAAGCGGTAATTGGCGCTAATTAAATTAATAGTTGAAAGTTCCCCGATTATTGTAATCATGCTGCTTGCCATTAGTTTGAATAAATCCAATAATACCCCTTTTTCTACGTAAGTGTAGATATTAAGAGCACGTCTGAAAATGTTCCATTACGTTTAAGGTATGTTTGCTAGTCTGTTATTTGCTGATTGAATTGTGTGTAACATAACTAATATTTTTGGAAATATACGCCAAAGTCATATTGCTGTCGGTGGTAACTTTCACAACACTCTTAATATTTTTTGATGATTGGACATTTTATTACTTTCGGCTTAACCTACCCTTATTATATATCTGCTATTAATACCTTTTTTACGTGCTAGCACTTGGACGATGGATTTTCGCACCCACATTTGTATACAAAAACTAAGAATTTCCCTCGACTGTCCTGTTGCATGCCTTTATACTTTAGCCTGTCATAGTTTTAAAACAATCTGTTTATTCATAAAAATGTTTATGTTAAAATTTTATTTACAATAATAAAAAATAAAGTAAATAAAGAATCAAAAATTTTGTTTTTGTAAAACAAAAATTATTTATATATCTACCCATACAGTCGCATCTGTCATGCAGACATTCTACATATACCGAACCTTTACTGATTCTGTAGTTGTCATACCCAAAGAAAACTATCTTGTTAACTTCTGAAGGATACAAAAAACGAATTATCCAATTATTTTTCTCCACCGTAAAGATTGTGTATTCCCTTGTTGGAACATCCGAAGAAATCATAATTTGAAAAGTTGCTGCATACTCTTGTCGAAGATACTTGCCCAATTTATCTTGGTACGGGAGTATTAGATATATTTTCCTCCATTACACGTGGCTGTTTTAAGATAATTGCACACGTATTTCGGAAGCTATATTAAATTACCTAATTTTTCTACACAAAACTGTGTTGTAAAAAGCAAAGTGTTTATATTTTTACTTTGTTTTTTATGGTGAATAAATGTATCACATAGACATTTATATTTATTAATAGAAACGTAAATTCATTATGATGTAAACTTTGGCCTCGTGTCAGTTCAGTGAAAATATCGAGAGAGAAAATTTACGAGAAGTCATCTTTAAAAACATCCGAAGTATGTGATACTTCGGTTAACTTTTTCACACACAGTATGTCAATTTATTTTGATAATGCTGTCCTGTGGATGGTTTAAGGATACTTGTTGGCATTCATTAAATAGCTACATTCTTCCAGTAACTGTTCAACAAATGTCATAAAGAAATGTCTACTGATGTGACATTTTCATATACAATCACGCAACTGATTATAGGACAATACATTTTTTCCAGATTGTATCAGGTCACGCGACAATACCCATACAGCACAGAATGTTTCAGTTATGTTGCAAAATGCTTACAAACTTTCAAAAACGTAACGCATTTTAATATGCTCTCTAAAACCTTTCTGAAACATTTGCCCTTTTCTATGTTCTCTCTGTTAGATGACTGAAACTTTTCTGTTACGTACCTCATTTTTTTGTTACGATAACGGACATTTCTACGCTTATGAAAGTAATCGGAAAGCTAACTGAACGTTTCTGTAACATTTACAAAGTTTCCATGTTATATGACTGTTACGTTTCTGAAACATTTTGTGCTGTTAGTGTAATATCCTCTGGATTTTTTTTTTTTATCATTATACTGTGTTGTCCTGGCGTATGCACGTGCAAACATGTGCAACGGTGAATAAGCCCTAACAACACAATTAATCCGCATAACATCCTAAGGAAGACCTACGGATGGAATGATATCCACAGGACATCTACAGGATGCCCTACGGATAAGTGTGCTATTAGGGAATGATTGTCATGAATCGATGTTGTAGTCAAAATACTATAAAATGTGTGTACGCAATCATGGGTTACGTTCCGTAAGTATTAATAATTTAATTATTGATTTATATATTAGTATATACTGAGAGGTAAAGCGGAAATAAACGGTTCGGTTATTTTTACTTTCTCTTACGCATATAATCCTAGAAAAAAAGAAAAAAGTATTATTTTTAGGCTAAATTTTTTAAACTAGTATTTTCTATATTTAAATATTTTGATGTTTCGTGAAACTGAAAACCAGATTTTCGGTATTTAGTCTGTGTGAGTCTATTATCAGCATAACAAAATATTTGCGGGACGTCCAAACTGGTTATTCTAAACTGTATTAAAAAGGATGCTCCACTAATCTTTCCGTTTTTTAATAAAAATGTGTGTTGCACATATTGGCAAAACTTTTGTTAAGTGCAGTTAAATACTATTAAAATGCTCAAAAGAAATCCAATATATATATATTTTTTTTTTTTTTTTGTATAAAAATAAGTTTAGTATATAACATGGTATGAAAATCCTCCTGGATTTGTTTACTCGGTCACACAAAAATAATTGGAATATATTAGAACTAAAACCTATATTAGAACTAAAACCTATACACTCTGTTTCATTAATACCTACATCTTATTGGGTAAAAAGCACTTTAAAAACATGTCAAATAAAACTATATTTTTAATTAAAAATATTTTTTAAATTATATACATATTCGAAGTTTTTCGCTTTTAAATACAAACCATCTTCAGGAATTAATATTTTAGGTTTCATGTTAGCAATTTAAATATATTGTAGTAATTGCCAGTTAACAGTCAAACAATCTTCAGCTAGTTATGAGATATTTAGCATGATAACAAATGGGCAACTTGCGAAGTCAAGTGAAGTCGCAAGTTACCCTTCTGCTCTCCAGTTCAGCATCTCCTCAGTTAGCTGAATATTGTCTAACTATTAACTGGTAATTATTACAATATATTTAAACTGCTAACATGAAACCTAAAAATGTAATTCCTGAAGATGGTTTGTATATAAAAACGAAATGCTTCGAATTTGTATATATATTTTAAAATGTTTTTAATGAAATATAATTTTAATTGACGCGTTTTTTTAAGTGTTTCTGTTATGAAGTATCAATGACACGTGATCTCCAACCTGATCTCTTTTAGAGATAATTTATATTCCTATTAGGGTTTTTACAGCCTCTTAGATGCACTTAAAAAAACAATATGTTTATCAATTAATTTTACATCTTTAAATCTATTTAAAATATATTTTGTCCCACTCCCTCCTTAAAAGAAAAAAAAAAAAAAAAAAAAAAGGCGGTTTCATACTTGAAATTGTCAGAAATTCTCTTGACAACGAAAATTATTCTATAATTAATTGTCAAAATTTTTCTTCGTGTCAAAATGACACGCTGTAAACCTTTTGTATAAAACTTTTTGTGACACTTATTAGACAGTTACAGTAGGAAAATGGACAGCAGGCTTTTTTAAACCATAGAGGGTGGCATATACAGGATCACTTGGCATGCACAAGATATCAAATTATCTCGGATGTGCCATTGTATTCATGATTCTAAGATGTTTGTAGGCATCAGAGTATGTTTACAACCCTCCTACAGCTATCTAATATGTATCATACAACTTCATATGTAAAATGTTTGCATATGTGGCACTTTGACATCTAGAAGATTTTCTGCAATTGATTATGAGGACTTTTTCCGTTATCAGTAAGTATTAGATAATCTTAAGTATAACATACTCAGGCTTCCTTTAGGGTATCATTTGACTGTCACGAGGCTAACACAAGACCCAATTATAAGGTCTGTGAACCAAAAATGGCCAGTTAAAACCCGAATAAACTACAACGTCAGAAACACTAAAAGAAAAATATTTGTGATGCATACAGCTGTTTCGGTAGCCTTAAGCGTACCGTCTTCAGTTGGCCAGTGTTCATAAAGTAGCCCATCCCCCTAAAATAAGTTTAATTTTTTTCAATCACAAAATGGTGCTACTGCATTATAAATCATGTATCTCCAGGGTGTATTACTGAATTTGAAGCTATTATCTTGATCGACTGCTAATGTATGCATTTCACGTAAAAGGAGAGGGATTTCTAATTTCCAGGTAAGAAGATATTTTAATTTATATGTACTTAAATTTTTAGAACTTTTAGTTGTGATACGTTTCCTGAAACCTTATTTCTTTCTCTTTAACCATATTAACTTTATTTCTTAAAAATTTATGGGATTAACAATTTAATGTCATGCAAATGGCGAACATATGCATGTTTTCAAGGTGGCCAGGATATCGTGACACCTTGAGATAGCCAAAATCAAATAACTTTTGCCCTTTTTGTAAGAAGGGCAAATTAATGGATATGAAATTGTGTAATTAATGCTTACAATATGCGCAAGAAGAGTGTCGGAGACTTACTAAAAAAATTAAAATTTAATCTGCACTTAATGGATTGAACCAAATTATTATTCGACAAATGCTTATTGTGATTTTTTTTCTTCGTATTATTCTTTCAATTGGATACTTCAAAATGCAAAAATACTTTGCCGTGTATTTTTTTTTCACATATCAAATGTACTTTTAATATATGGGCCAACTTTGGAACCCTACGCGCGAAAAGTAGCCCACAAGCTACAATTTTGAAATTGTGTAATAAGAATAACTAAATTACATTTTACAAAAAAAGTTATAGTTGATATGTGTAATAGATAAGTGTAGCATTTTGCTAAATAAAATCCAACCACATGCACTTAACCAGAAATTATAAAAAAAACAACCTCAAAACGTAACCATGGCCACTTTTGGATCACCCACCTTACAACGTATTTTCATGAACAAATACATGTGATAAATTTATTAATTAAAGAAAAATAAGTAAACAAGTAAGAAAAATCATGCAGTACGCATTGATTAGTAGCACTTGCCACCTGTACGTAATTGTTGTATCGAAAAACTTTTAATTTTCTTTGCCTACGTTATCACACAACGGACAGAAGGACTGAAAAATATAAGGATAGACTAATTGATTTTAAAATTACTCTTAGACATTTTGGAAAGTGTTAAAAAGGCTTAACGCAAGAAAAAATGCAGCCATTAGATTATAATTAAACCTTTTGATCTCTCTGAATATTTTAGTGTAGCCTTGTAAATCAGGAAGTTAATCATATCATATACTATACAAAGCATTATTTTAGAATATTAACAATACATTTCAATATTTTTATGATTTTTACAGTAGAAAGATTTTTAAATATAAATTTCAAAAAATTCTGTCCTAAAACGTAATGCATTAGCATTTATTTATTTTATTTTATTTCATTTATTTATTTATTTTTGTTGTTGTTCATGTAAACAAACTAGTTATACAGGACCTATTAATGTCATTTTAAATGGAGACCATTCTATAAGGAAAATATTTATAAAAATGACACACAAAGAACACAGTGCTTTCGAAGGCTTCTTGATGTTCCTGTACACAAACCTAAAGAGATATTCAATCCATTTTCAATATGGAACATCCATAGTGAACTTCAATAAAATATATCAGTTTCGAGAAATTCCATAAATATTTACAGAAGTTAGAGCGCGGGCAGACACACAGACAGACAAACAGATGGACAGATACACAAACTGAAATCATATTCACACTTCAAAATGTTAGAAAGTGTTAAAAACGCTTAATGTAAACGAAAGTACAATTCTAGCAAATTCTACATTCCTAACAATATAGTGAAGAAATTATTGTAATCATTTTGAAAATCCGAATTCGAGATTTTGATGTTTCTATACGTTTCGAGATCCCCTGAGTCCGTTTTCACTATTTTTACGATGATGTATGTATGTGTGTGTGTATGTATGTATGTGAGTGAACACGCTAGCGTCTAAACGCTTTGTTCGAATAAGCTGAAAGTTGGTGAGTATATTGTAAATCACCATAGTACGAACCCTATAGATTTTGGTGAATCTAGCACTTATAGTTATTTTTACAGGGACACAAAGAAAAATTCTTTATCATTATGGTCTATGGGACCAAAATCTTAAAAGTGTGATAGCATCTAAACGCCTCATTCAATTGAGCAAAACATTTGTACACATATTATAGGTCACAGTTACTCAATCTGTATAGAGTTTGGAGAATCTGGCACTTACAGTTTTTTTACAGGGGCACAAAGAAAAATTCTTTTTCATTACGGCCTATGGGGCCAAATTTTTAAAAGTGCGATAGCGTCTAAACGCTTGTTTAATCTGAACAAAAAATTTGTACACATGTTATAGGTCACAGTTTCACGAACTGTATAGATTTTGGTGAATTTAGCACTTACAGGTTTTTTACAGGGACACAAAGAAAAATTCTTTATCATTATGGCCTGTGGGACCAAATTTTTACTTTCTTCTATATTCAATGGAAGAAAGTATTGGATTCGTAAAAATGTTCGACCTCGGGATTTTGATGGATTTATACGTTTTAAGAGCTGTAGAACACGATTTGACTATTTTTAGAAAATGCCTGTCTGTTTGTCTGTCAGTCTGTGTGTGGGTGTATGACAAACTTTTGTGGCAACTGTATCTCAGGATCTACTTCACAGAATTTTATACAAATTGGTATGTAGTTGCACCTTGACATAAATTAGTGCCTATCAACTTTTGGTAAAAATTGTCTTACAGGCTGCGTTGCCATCCCGCTTTTTCTAAATTTTTAACATGGTGGTATAGTACAAAATTTTGTAAAAATGTGCATAAATAGAATTATTTTTTTATTAATCGTTATGAAATTTACCAGAATCATTTATAATAGAGGTACTCAACTGGGAATTTTTTTTTTGTATGTGTAGGAGCCTCGCTTCCCCCCCGAGGATTCCCCCACTCGAGGGGAGTAAATTTTCATGATTGGTATCTTTCAAAAGAGCTCGCCAGTACCTTTAAAACGAATGGTTCAACAATAGATCTGCGATAATTTAAAATGAAGTTATCGATTTTTTTTCATTTTTAACAAATATATATATATATATATATACATATATATATATATATATATATATATATATATATATATATATATATATATATATATATATATACATACATATATATATATATATATATATATATATATATATATATATATATATATAAAAATATATATATATAAAAATATATTTTAATGTAATATTGACAATAAAATTGACTTTTTTTAAATTTTTAGTGTTATACTACTTTTCTAATATGGAAATCATCTGCATTATCATGGAAGATAACTTTTTTAAATAATTGTTTTAATAAATTATTTTTACTGAGTGAATTTGTATAGGAAAATATAGAAGAAATTCATGTGGTGGCCACAACATACTAGTTAAAAGTGCGATAGCATCTAAACGCCTTATTCAATTGAGCTGAAAATTTATATGAATATTATAAATCACTGTTGCTCTAACTATAAGCATTTTGAAGAATTTAGCATTTATAGATTTTTTACAGGGACACAACGAAAATTCTTTATCATTATGATCTATGGGCTCAAAGTTCAGTAGCGTATGGAGAAAAATACTCAAACACTTTACTATGGTTTTCTCTCTTTTGTTTGTTTAACAAATCCTCTTTCTTTACTTTATCTAGAAAACTGTTAATTACTCAATGTTCGGAAAGTCGAGTGAAATCACTCCAGATTTTTTATTAATAGCTTGTAATATAAATTGATATTTTTGTGTCACCCTGTAAGTCTAATGCTAACCATGCTATATTCTATGCAAAGCATTCTTTCGTGCTTATAAATAACATATTTCAATTTCCAGAAACTTCGTGGATAGTAAAGTTATTAAAATTTGATTTATACAAATATCTCTCATAGAACGCAATTCTTTGGAGTACTTTTGAGTGTCCCTGTACATAAACCGATGGTGGTATTTCCTCCATTTTATGCAGGAAACATCCAATAGCAAACTTGAATAACATGTTTCAATTTCATTCAGATATGTCTACAGTAAAAGCTTGAAAATATGGTTTATAGAAATATCTCTCATAGAACACAATGCTTTGAAATATTTTCGGGTGTCCCTGTACACAAACCAGTAGAGGTATGAACTGCATTTTCAATATAGAACGTCCGACAGTGAGCTTGAATAACATATTCAAATTTCATTAAGATATGTCCACAGTTAAGTTATGAAAATAAGGTTTATAGAAATACCTCTCATAGAGCACGATGCTTTGAAGTACTTTCGGGTGTCCCTGTACACAAACCAGCAGACGTATAAACTCTATTTTTAATAGGGAACGTCCGATAGTGAATATGAATAACATATTTCAATTTCAAGAAATTCCATAAATATTTACGGGAGTTAGAGCGCGGATAGACAGACGGACAGACAGACAGACAGACAGACAGACAGATCGAAGTCTCCGATCGTGGAAATTTCGGTCAAAATTTTCATTCAATATTCCAGTCAAGAATTCTATAGGCTGTATGTTTCGGAAGAATGAATAGAGAATTCGTTTTCTGTATCAAACAATCATTAGTAGATAGCTTTCATAGGAATATCGAATACAGAAGTTCTGCAATAATTATAATATGTCCATTGCACAGCTGTGTTTGTATGAGTAGAAACATAGTTTTTGTAGGTCTTAGCTTTGGTTTAACATTAAAAAGAATAAAGACCTTAGTTATATTAAAAAAATTTAAATATTGGCCTATATTTTAAAACCTAATTTCAGTTTTACTGGTCAGGTTAAGGATTTCATTAGTTTTAATTTTTTTTTCCGAAAACAAGTATCCTAAAAAGAAAAGAAAAGACAGTAAATCGGACCAGTAGCTTTTTATTCTGTAACGGAAGTGCAACCGAACATTGCCCTTTATTTACAATATAGATTGATAATTGCTATCAGAAAAGGTTATTTACAGTTGCATGGTATTAATATCCACTTTTACTTTGCTAAAAAACGTGTGGAGATTTGTTACGATATTTTTTATATCTGAATTAAACTTTTGTACGCGGTAATAGATAGATGGCACAATAAGTCTATATGACACAGACTAAAGTTTTTTGATTGCCAAAAATTACTAGATTTTAATTTAAAAATATTTTTAATTAGATGTTCATTTATCAGATTTTTTTTTTTTTTTTTAATATTTATTTATGATAATTTCATAATTGTTTTCACATTCTTATAAGAAAGTCCCCCTCTCTGTAACAAATGATTAAACATCTAAATAGAAATAAATTAAATGATAAAACTGTTCGATATTTGACAATAACAATCTGATATATGTTACCTTAGCTTAATATAAATATATTGATAAGTAACGAAAATTTGTATACCCATGTTCCATTATATGTTTCCATTATATGTTCCCATTATAAGTTCCCATATAATTTTTATATACAAATTTTATGGAAAACGGAACTATTTCCCAATGAGATAATTGGATATATGAATAAATATTATTATTTAAAACAGAGAAATCCCAATATTATTGAAGAACATTTTTCAGAATGTTATTGCTATTGATTCACTTCAAGTTAGAATCACAGATCTTACATGTAGTGTGGTGGCCGAAATGTTGGATAATGTAAGGCGGAAGTCAGAATACCACCTTGAGATACTTGAATCTACCAAAGATTTTGACGCTGAAATGTACTTAACTTAACTTTATTGCATTATTAAAAATATCATAAAAGTCTTTACAATATATCATAACAACCATATGCCAGATAGTTTTATATATACATATAAGTATATGTATATTTTTTTAACCAAGTAAAGACTATGTGACCTGTATATTCAAAATAATTTCTATACAGTTAAATCTATAAATTGTAAATTCAAAATAAAGGAGTTTAGATAGAGGCAGTGTATTTCCACAATCAATAAAAAAAAATGGATATAAAGGAAACTAGTTTTCCTATTAAAATTTTAGAATCTAATAAAATTTAAAGCAAAATTAAATGGTGTTTTACTTTTATCACTGGCCTCATGATTATAAATTCACTTGCTATTTTATGTGACTAAAGCGATAAGATTTTTTTTTTGTACTGTATATACTTAAACATTCTATTCTTAAGGGAAATTAAATACTATTGGAACAGTAGCATGAACAAATAGAAACCTAAGAATGTGTATTTGGATAAAGTTTATTTAAAGTTTAAATTAAAATGAAATGTTATCTTAAGTAATTCTAAGAGAAGCCTTTTGAAAATTTATACAAATTGAGACAAATTGAAATGAAATCTTTCTTGTGATTACATTAAATTATCTCTTAAGATTTTATATTAGTATCATATGATATTTTATGTATTTGTAATACAGTTTATTTTAATTAGCTTATTTATTGAAATAATCCCAACAATTAAATAGGGGATATACATTTATCTTCAGCATCAGGGGCGCTAAGAGTTTCTTCTTGTACTGAATATACTTAAATATTCTATTCTGAATGAAAATTAAGTGGCAATGGAGCAAAAGCATGGGCAAATAGAAACCAAAGAACGTTGATTTAAATAAAGTTTATTTAAAGTTTAAATGAAAATGAACTGTTATCTTACGCAATACTAAGAAAAACCTTTTTAATTTATACGAACTGTGATAAATTGCATTAAAATATTTATCGTGATCACACTAGAAATATTTTCTTAACATTCTATATTAGTATCATATGATGTATTGTATATTTGTAATAAAGTACATTTTAATTGGCTTATTGACTGAAATAATTCCAACCATTATATAGGAGATCTACTTTTATCTTCAGCCTCAGGAATATAAATTCGCTCGTGATTTTTATTTGTCTAAGGTGCTAAGATTTTCGTTTTGGACTGAATATACTATTCTGAAGGGAAATTAAATGGCATTTGAGCAATAGCATGGACAAATATAAACCTAAGATCGTGGATTCAGACGAATTTTATTTAAAGTTTAAATGAAAATGAAATACCATCTTACGTAATTCTAAAAAAATCCTTTTGAATTTATTTAAATTAAGATAATTGGAATCTTTCTTGTTATTTTATTTGAAATATTTTCTTAACAGTCTATATTTGTATCACATGATATTCCATATATTTGTAATAAAGTATATTTTATGTGGATTACTTATTGAATTAATTCAAAGCTCTTAACGACAACATATTAGTGAAAAAAGTGATATTTAAATCAAATGTTTTTAAAATTTTACTCTATATAATACCTGTTCAATTTGTTGTTAATTTAACAAACGTTTCCATCGAATGATATTTTGTTCTTATATTCACATTACAGTATGATTCTATATAGAATTTTCCTGTGAAATTATTATTCTATTTTTGGATATTAATTTATAAATTAAAGTATAATTATTATTAATGGTTTCTATTGTAGAAGTAATAAAATCTGTATAAAGGACGTTCGTGTGTAAAACAAACAATGAATACTTTATGTAATGGACAATTACATAAAGATTTTTGCTCTTAAATTATGCATCGCATTGCGTATCATATGTTTGTAACTATTTTTTCAAATTAAAACTTTGTTTCTGTATCAAATTGTCAATATTATGTTTTTTAGTATACTAAAAAAATTAACGCGAAATATCCAAAAACTTTATTAAAAAGAATAGCTACTTTAGTAAAATAAACAATTTATTCAAATTCTATATAATTTTATTTAAATAAATATATACAAGGGGAAGTCAAAAATAATCCGGAATGTAGCTAATATAGTAATCCGCAATGTAGCTCACAGTATTCATATGTCTGTCCTAGTACTGTTATGATGTCGCGGTCCTGCAATGAAAGTTTGATCCTAATTTCTTCATTTGTCTTCCTTTTGTTGCAGATAGATCATGGCCGCTCCATTAGAGGTTTGCACCAAAGAGGAATAACGAGCAGTGATCCGGACTGGTGCGACCATTCTTGAATTTGTCAATCCATTCGTAGACACTCCGCTGTGGCAAGATACTGTTCCCGTACTGTGCCGAAAGTATTTGATGGATTGTGGCCCCTGATACACCTTCCGACAACAAAAGCCTAATCACTGCTTCTTGTTCCTCTTTGGTGCAAACCTCTAATAGAATTAGGATCAAACTTTCATTGCAGGACCGCAACACCATAACAATTATATAAACTAGGACAGACTTCCGTATGAACACTGTAAGAAAAGTTATTAGCTACATTGTGGATAATTTTTGACTTACCCTCGTATATATATATATATATATATATATATATATATATATATATATATTGTTTTATGTTTTATTAATTATAAAAAAAAAGCAAATTCTTAGCATATATATATAGAAAACCATAATTATTTTTATTGCATTGCTCTATATTCATTAATTGAAAATACTGGCAAATAATTTCTACTTAGAGCTTTTCACTGTTTTAATCATCTTAACATATCCTGAAGACATTTTGATCAATTTTTGGAATGACGGATATCTATTAGTATGTTTATCTGTTTTTGTGGAACTAAAATTATGTGGCAGCTTTAAATCAACTAATACACAGAACTTCCTAAAACACTTATATATAGTTGATAATTTGACACCACAATTTGTTTTCTACCAAATATTGGTTCATGTTGTTCATAGGTTTATCCTGAAATTGCTGCATTTACGTATAGGCTATATCTCAACTTTTAATGCGTATAATTACAAAAAAACCTAACATATAAAAGTTAGATTAGGGAAACAAAATATGCTTGTTTCACTTTGGGTGCATACCAGTCGAAGGGTATCGGTAATCTTTCGAAAGTTTGTTATTATTATTATTATTCTTGTTGTTGTTGTTGTATATTTATTTATTTAGGGTAAGTAAGAAAGTATTAATACAGAAGTATCAATGCATCAAGCTTTAAATGGAAATTTGTCACTATAATAGGGGTTGATTTATTTAGAGTGTATATCAACAGACATGTTACACTTCTTTCAATCACTCTCTGTAATTTTCCATATGAACATATCTCAGCATCTACTGTTTTAAACGCAACCTAACTGCATATGTAAAATCTTTATTGTGAGAAGGTGTGATTAAATTTTTGTTTATAATAATAAATAGGTGCTAATTGAATGATATGATTAAAAAAAATGTAATTGCCGATACCTTTTATTATTTTAATTCAAAAAGCGTACATTTTTATACTAAAAAGATATCTAGAACAATCTAACAATATTTAAGACATGGTTCATTTGTAGTTGCCAAGTTTTGCGATAATTGCGGTAGTTAATCTAAATATGATATATTGCAAAGTATTATATAATATTTAGAATAAAAAGTGTCGTACAAGCATGTTATACAACAATATGTATAAACACAATATAACTTGCAAATTAACAATATAAATAATTGTAATGCATATTATAGTGATTTTTATTTTATTTTATTTATTTATTATTTTTTTTTTTTTAACCGAAGTCCTTATACTTAGTGAAATTAACGTAAGCAATGTTAATTTCACTTTCAATAAATAAAAATCGGTTTTGAAATTTTCTTCAAACAATTAATTATTTGAAACTTCAACTATACATAAGACTATTACTTCCATTCTTACGTGTAATGCATACATCAGTTTTATTGTTTCTAGAACTATTTATGGAAAAGTATACGAGTGAAGACGGACTGATAAACGGAAAACATAAACAATTTAATGATTGTTGAAAATTGTAAAAAAAATATCATTCAATTTATCCTGTGAGAATTTTTATCAACACTATTTTTCTTAAATTATTGCATACTTGAAGAAAAAAAAAAAAAAAAACAATAATATCAGTAATTAATATTAAAAAAAAATATATATATATATATATACACTAAGCGACAAAAAAAAAAAAAAAAAAAAAAAAAAAAAAAGCCGCACTTGGATGTTTTCCTTTTCGCCTTCTACAACCGCCAATTTTATCATTTAAAAAGTAAATTTTCGAACAGATTTTACTATTTTGTCCTCCACATACACTTAAGCTTTGAGTCCAGTGTTAAAGACAGAATGCAATTGTCAGGCAAATTGCAATTTTAGAATTTATTTCAAAAATGGTAAGAATAAGGCAGTTAATGATGCCACAAAAAGTATTAATTTTTGAATGAAAATCAAAAAATATTTTAATACGCGAGATGGCAAAATAATTAAATGTTATAGAAATATTGGTAAAAGGGTTTTCAGCAAGATATAAAAGTTTTTGGCCGTTTAAACTGGAAATTTGGTTTTAGGTGGCCACACTGCTCATCCAAGCGAGATGACCGTAAGTTAAAAAGCCATTTCTTATAAAATCGGTTTGTATTACATTTAGAACATAAAAGAGGTTCAGAAAAAGTGCTTAGTAGCATAATTTCTTTAACTACAGTACACCTACTACTAAACAAAGCAGGTTTAAATGAAAGAAAATTTTAAAAAATTCCATTCTTAGTGAAGAGAAGTAGGAAAGAAAGACCTCAGATGGCTAAAAAAATTAAAAAATGATTAGTTAATTATTGGGCTGAACTGGTTCTCTCTGATGAGTCAAGTTTAACTTATTTCGAGCAAAAGAAAACAAGCAGATCTGACAACGAAAATATGACCGACTTAATGAAAATCGCACTTTTAAAACAGTGACACATTCTCCGTACATTATGGTATGGAGGTCCATAACTTTTCAAACACTCGGAAAAATTTCTATGCTCAAGGGATCAATTAACTCGAAATAAAACACAATCTGCATAAAAGTGGTGCCTGACCGACTATTTTGGAGATATCTTGGACATTTCCATAAACAGCATTTAAAGATAATAAGGCACCTTATTACACGGCGTCTGTGGTAAGTTTATTCACTTAAAATTGTCAAAATTTCTTATACATTCCTATGAGAACCTATAATTCTGTAAGTAATCATATCTTTTTTTCACATTATGTTAAATACCACAAAGGATATAGTAGAATTTCTTCTTTACCAGACGTGGAAATAGTCAAAATCGCAATCCGCTCGAAAATGTTTCGTCTATAAAATGGCGGGGAGGAGGGGAGAGGATTCGAAATTTGCAGCCTATAACTCTGCCAGAACTATAAAAAATCATTTGTGATATTTGGCACATTGAAATTTCTGAGATTTATATTAAAACACTGTATAAAACTATGCCATTGCGCATTAATGCAGTAATTCCATATAAAGGTGGAATTAACCCAGTGCAGAATACATATTTTTAACAAAAAATTGCTTAGATCTAACAAATAAATAGTTTTATTTCATATAGTAAAATATAACTTGTTTGTTTCATATAATAAATCATAATTGAATGCAAAGTGTATGGCTATTGCATTATGTTCAAAAAGAAAGTTTTATGCAGATTTTTAAAAAGTACTTCGTAAAGTGCAATAAAGCGAATTATTAAATCGAAAATATATATAGGTATCATTTCATACCTTTGGTATTATGCAAACAAGACAGTTTTATTTGTTTCAAACATTAATTTTAAAGTTATTACAAATAAAGAGGTATAAGTCATTTTTTCTGCAGTGCGGCTTTTTTTTTTTTTTTTTTTTTTTTTGACGCTTAGTGTATATATATATATATCATTTTTAGAACTTTTATAAATTTGTAAGTTTTATTTTTAATTTTAGTAACACTATTTAAAATAAATTATCTTTTAAATGGCAATAAAATTTTAATTATCATACAATAATAAATAAACAGTACTATTTTCTAAATATATATTTCTACAGCAAATTCTACTGTAAAAGAAAGTTCATTAAGAAAATCTAAAGCGTTTTAGTTAAAAAAAAAAAAAAAAAAAAAAAAAAAAAAAAAAAAAATGTTTGCTTTAAACCAATATCCTATTGTTAAACTCAACAATGCTTTAATTCCTTTTATATGCAAATGAAATTACTACTCTTACATATGTCTTCTTCAGAAATTTCGAAAGGGATTAGTTCTACATCTTTTTTTTTTTCTTTTTTTCATAGGTGTCTCCTTCTGCCTCAAAGGTTTCAAAAGACAAAAGAAAAAAGCAATCTAAAATAGAAGCAACTTAACGCAGTATACACTTCTAGTTGTTCATTTTTCTGTTGGAAAAAAAAGACATTTTTTTATTTGAACGGTTCTCTTTGTTTTCGTTTCTATTCAGAACGTGGACAAACAAATGTAGTAGTTCATGGATATTATTAGGATGATATTTTTTATATAATACTAGACTTTTATATTATAAAAAAAGTTAATTACTTGAATAATAATAATTACTTCTGATGCTACATAATAATCAAAAGAAATAATAGAAATAAGTTATTTAAAAAAATAAATTACTTGTATTTATTTCGTATTTTTTATTTATTTGTTATTAAAAATATTTTAACTATTTAAGCTAAACATATTTTTAAATAAGTCTTTCCACTTTAATATAAATTTTATTCTAATCGTTGCTGTAAATAATATTATAAAACCGTAACCAAACTAAATGTTCCTGCTTTTACGTTGTTAAAATTTATGTTAAAAAATTAAATTGTTTAATTTAAATTTTATGTAAAATTACAGAGAAAAGTAAACAGAGATTTTAATTAAAAATATTTTTATTTAAATATTATAATTAATTTTTATATGTACTTAATAAGAATAAATATGATATTAATTAAGTAGTGATAAAAATATATTATTGATCTTTAACAATTCATTGTACCAAGAACATCTAATTTTAAATTTTTATTAAGAGAAATAATACTAAAAATATAACAATATACAAATAAAATTAAAAATATTATTAAATATTTAATTTAAAAGCATTGTAATATTACAATTACTGTGGATAATAATAATAATATATTTTAAAAATATTTTTACAATGTACTCAAAATGATTTAAAAAGAGTATATACACTAAGCGACAAAAAAAAAAAAAAAAAAAAAAAAAGCCGCACTTTGGATATTTTCATTTTCACCTTCTACAACCATCAATTTTATCGTTTGAAAAGCAAATTTTCAAATAGATTTTATTATGTTGTCCTCCACATACACTTTAGCATTGAGTCTATTGTTAAAAACAAAATGCAATTGTCAGAAAAACTGTAATTTTAGAAATTACTTAAAAAATGGTAAGAATAAGTCAGTTAACGATGCCACAAAAAGTATTAATTTTTCAATGAAAATCAAAAAATATTTTAATATGTGAGATGGCAAAATAAATAAATGGTAATGAAATAAAGGTAAAATGATTTTTAGCAAAATATAAAAATTTTTGGCGTTTAAATTAGAAATTTGGCTTTAGGTAGCCACGTTGCTCATCCAAGCAAGATAACCGCAAGTTTAAAAGCAAATGTTTAAAAAATTGATTTGTATCATGTACAAAACTTAAAAAAGATTTTAAAAAAGTGTTTAGCAAAATATTTTCTTCAAAAATAGTAAGGAAACAATTAAACAAGTCAGTTTAAAAACCAGAATATCTGCAAAAAAAGCCATTATTAGGGACAAATAATAATAAAAAAAAAAAAAAAAAAAAAAAAAAAAAAAAAAAAGACATTTGTTGACTAAAAATTTAAAAGAAATATCAGTTAATTATCAGGCTGAACTAAGTTTCTCTGATGAGTCAAGTTTAATTTATTTCGAGCTGATGAAATAAACTACTAGTATGGTAAAAATGGGACTGACTCAATGAAAACTGCTCTCTTAAAACAGTGACACGTTCTCCGTACGTTATGGTACGGAGGTGCATACTTTTTCAAAGAATCAGACAAATTTTCATGCTCAAGGGATCACTTAACTCAAAATAAAACACGGTGGTTATAAAAGTGGTGCCTGACCGACAATTTTGGAGGTATTTCAGAATTTTCTTCAAACAGCGTTTCAAGATGATAATGCACCTTGCTGTACGGCGTCTGTGGTACGTCAATTTGAATAAAAAATTTAAAATTAGCTATCCATTCCCATGAGCACCTATAATTCTGCAAGTAATGATATCTTTTCTCACTCTAAGTTAAATTCACAAAGAATATCGTAGAATTTCTTCTTTATTAAATTTGGAAACAGTCCTAATCTCAATTCGCTTGAAAAAGTTTTGTGATAAAAAGGCGCGGGGAGAGAGAGGAGGATTCAAATTTGCAGCCTACAACTTTAAAAGAACTAGAAAAATTATTTACAATATTTAGCAAAGGGAAAATTTTTAGATTCATGTCAAAAAAGGATATAAGACTATTCCACTGTGCATTAAAGCAGTAATTATATATAAAGGTGCAATTAACCCAATGCAGAATACATATTTTTATTAAAAAATGCTTAGATCTAACAAATAAATAGTTTCTTTCTTTCTTTCTTTTTTTTTTCCATATATTAAAATATAAAAACCAATGTAACATTTAAAATGAGATAAAACATACAAAAATTTAAAACTTTAAAAACACATTTTAATTAAAAACATTAAAACACAAGACAGACGTTTCGGCTAGAACACTAGCCCTCCTTTAGTGTCAAACATACAAGCACAAACAACATTTACAAAAATCCATAATACATCACAGCAAGATTAAATATTCAGGAGGAATAGCTTTAGCCTCGTTTAAGGCAGAATGTTGCATTTTGGTAAAAGCGCCTTTTAGAAAAATACGGGATTCATAGATATTTACATTAGAAGCTAATCTAGAGGGCGCTTTTACCAAAATGCAACATTCTCTACTTGAACGAGGCTAAAGCTATTCCTCCTGAATATTTAATCTTACTGTGATGTATTATGAATTTTTGTAAATGTTGTTTGTGCTTGTATGTTTGACACTGAGGAGGGCTAGTGTTCTAGCCGAAACGTCTGTCTTGTGTTTTAATGTTTTTAATTAAAATGTATTTTTAAAGTTTTAAATTTTTGTATTTTTTATCTCATTTTAAATGTTACATTGGTTTTAATATATTAATGAGACGTATAAATTATGTTTAATTTTATTAAATTAAAATATAACTTATTTAATATAATAAATCATAATAGAATACAAAGTGTATAGTTATTGCATCATGTTTAATAAGAAAGTTTTATGTAGATTTTTATAAAGTACTTCGTAGAGTGTAATAAAGTCAATCATTAAATCAAAAATGAACATATGTATCATTTCATCCCTTTGGTGTTATGTAAATGTGACAGTTTTATTTGTTTCAAATATTAATTTTAAACTTATTACAAATAAAAAAGGTATAAGTCTTTTTTTTCTGAAGTACGGCTTTTTTTTTTTTTTTTTTTTTTTTTTTTTTTCGCTTAGTGTATATATAAATTCTTATTTTACTCTAATTTTTCTCAAATGTGTACAGGTGTTACAATTTCATTTTATTGTAAAATTTAATATCGATATGTAATATTTGTCTCTGTAACTGTTTTTCCGTAAAAGAAATTTTATTTAAAGTTCGAATGCATAATTATTGAAAAAATATTTAATAAAAAACTATAGATATAATTTTAAATATTTACATAATTCTTTTTAATATAAGTATTTGAGGTACATTAAGGAGAATGTACATAGCTTCATATGCATATCGTCTGATACTCATACATAACTTATACATAACTTATCAAACCTATTACGATGACATCACATTTTTGAATGACATATCTACCAACTGCTAAGGAAGATGAAACTGCATATACTGAAATTTTGACTTAAATTACCTTTTTCTTTAAATTGGTTATTTTTATCACTGCTCTATATTTGTTTTGAATAAACTCCACTGCGACACTAACTATTTATTTCCATAATTAATTTCATTCTTTTCATAAATAAATTAAAATTATACATTTATATATAAATATACATAAAATCGTTTGTCCTGAGTGCGTTAGTGTGTGATTCATCATCACCCAGCCCAAACACCTGGAGCTAAAAGCATGAATTTTTGTGACAATTTTCCTTCTATGACGTACACATCCACTAAGAAGCGATTTTACAAAATTTGCCCCCGAAGGGGGGAGGGAGGAGGGCAAAACGTGATTTCACAAAATCCTTCATATCTCAAACAAACAAACAACAGCAAAAACATAAAAAAAAAAAAAAAAAAAAAAAACAGATATTCGTAAAATTTTTGCTTTAAAATATAGCTAACACAAATGCCTAAAAACATATTTCTGGAATTATATAAATTCAATCCGCAATTGGGGGAAGAGGGCAAAATGTGATTTCACATGCACAAAACGTGATTTCACATAATCCTATATATCACAAAAAGAAAAAAAAAAAAAAAAAAAAAAAAAAAAAAACAGATATACGTGAAATTTTTGTTCTAAAACATAGCTAATATAAATATCTAAAAACAAACTTCTGGAATTTTAGAAATTAAGACCCCAGGTGGGGCGGTAAGGGGGGGGGAGGGCTATGGGGCAAAAACAAATAGAAATGCAGTTAGAACGTTCAAAATTGGTACAGATAGGTTTTAGAGGCTGAAAGTCGAATAGGGATATTTTTGAAAGTGTGAAATTATTAGGAGGGACTGGAAGGGGGAAGGGGCGGAGGGGCAAAAAAAAAAAAAGAGTTAGATCGTTCAAAATTGGTGCACAGAGGTTTTTGATTCCTACAAATCGATTGCGGATATTTTCGAATTTGTAAAATTACTAGGAGGGGCGGGAAGGGGGGCACAGGGGCAAAAAAATAAAATTAGTGCTAGATCGATCAAAACTGGTACATAGAGGTATTTGATACCTACAAATCGATTGCCGATATATTCGAATTTGAATAATTATTAGGGTAGACGAGAAGGGGGGGAGCGAAGGGGCAAAATATAAGAAATAAAAGTTAGAGCATTGAAAATTTGTATTATTAAGTTTTAAAGACCGATAAATCGAATGTTGTTATTTTCGAAAATAAAGAATTATTAAGAGGGGCGGAAACGGTGGACGAAGGAACACGCGCGCCGTGCGCCCATGTATACGCTGCAACAGGCAGTGGTGGTCCGGACCAAATATTCCACCGATAACAAAATACTTTTTTTGTATTTTATATTTTCACCCTTTCGATAATATAGTGATTCATTAAGAGTGTCGAACATAAATGCGCGCGGGCAGAAGGCAGTGGGAACCCGGTGCGACAATTTTCCTGATCAGATATATATATATATATATATATATATATATTCACATGATAAAAATTAATGCAATTTCAAGAATTCATTAATTATAGTGATTCATTTAAAAATTGGGACTAGCGAAGCGGACGTAGCTTGCTAGTATATATATATTTATGTAAGATAAATTAAAAAAATTAGATTAAATAAAACTTGAATTTTTAAATATAAAACTAGAACAGATTATTTATAAACCTATGCGCAAATACAGCAAAAGAAAATACAAAACTGTAATAAATAAGCAAAATAACCAAGGATATGTGAAAATTAATCCCAAAACACAAGAGCGTCTTCTTCAGGGGAGCTCCCCCATGTAGGGAATGAAATATGAGACGTTTATGACGAAACTTTGTCTATTTAGCCAAAAAACACGTTTCTAGCCTCCAACTTCTCACAGATAGAAGCAAGATCATACAGCAAACGAATTTAATTAATACAAAGCATAAAACGCAATTAAATTCATAAATAAAGTAGAAAAGTAAATACATCAATATAAAATACGAGAATATATATAAAAGAATGTAAATAAATACATAGAAAAACAAACTTAAATAGTAAGAACTTAAATAGTGAGTGCTGAAATATATGAGGTATAACATGTTTTTTACTTGCATAAAATTTAAGACAATTCCCCAAGATTTTTTTTTTTTTTTTTTAATACATACTTGACAAAACAACTAGATTCAAAAGCGTTCAAATACAATACTTATTAGTAGATAGTGTATATTTGTTTTAACTTTTACTTCTTCCACTAGTTCCTTAAATAAAAAGAAAAAAAAACCTGTAGTCCGTTTAAAAAAAAAATGTTGTGAAGCTTTAGACATTAACACTACTTAAAACTTTTTATTGAGATTGGAGAAGTGGTTCGTGCATAAGGAAATACATAATTACATTATGTCTATGCGCGAAATGTCCCGTAGAAATACTTTTACATAATTACACTGAACTGTGCAATTTACTTAGATTCTTCATATGCACAAGAGCTTGTTCCATGTAAAATATCGAAAAAGTATTTGTCTGGGGTTTTTCAGGGCCATCCAAAATAATTCGTATATACTAGTACTACTATATACTAGATTCACAGAGCATTTCAACTTGAGTCACTTATTTTTTGTGTGCTAAGTTCATTATTTGGTATGTATAGATACTTAAAATTAATCTAATAAGTAAAAATAATTTTTATAAGTTTAAAGTTCCTCTCTTGTTTTAAATGATATTTTTGATTTTCTTTTTAAATTTTGTATCACAAGTAGTGGTAAAAGGTCCCCCCCCCCCCTAGAAAAGCCATATGTTTGTTATCGCAGTTTATAAGTCGATTTACTTACTCTTACTCACTTAAAATTAAATAAAACAGGTATGTAAAAGTTAAGATGCAACAGTTTATTTAGGTCATGTTTCTATAAACCCTTAATAATAATAATAATAATAATAATAAAAAGGAAGTTTTAATAAAGATATTTTATCACATTAACCTTATAACATAAAGTACTGTAGCTGTTATATTATTATTATTATTATTATTATTATTATTATTATTATTATTATTATTATTATTATATGGTTATTCATAAGAAAGCATAAATTTATTATTTAGTTAGTTAAATATTTTTGAATTTTTGAATATTTTTAATTTTGTTTTATTATTATTATTATTATTATTATTATTTTGATTTTTTCATCGTTATTTTGCTTACTTTAATTTTACTAGCAGAAAATGTCTTTATTTGTCTTTAACTGTTAAAAACATGAAAATTGCCAAAATTTACCTTAAATTATTTATTACCTAACAAAAAATAACGCATTAAACGATAAAGTTATATGAATTATTAATGCACAAAATATTAATCTTATGACTATTTTTTTTCCTTAAAACATGTATCATAACAAATTTATGAAATGTTAAAATATTATACATAAACTTAAAAAAAAAAAAAAAGTAAATAAATCGTGTTTTTTTATTTATTTTTATTACACAAATACAGAAACAGCTCGAGGTAGATTTTTATTTTTATTATTATTATTATTTTTTTTTTTTTAAAGATTATCGTGTAAATAATATTTAATTACTTTACATTTCTAATAGTTTTTGCAATATTTTTTAATTATACGAAATCTTAATATTATGAAGATTTTTTTTTTCTCTACACGACACTTATTCGTATTAATGATTTAAGGAATAAAACATTTTAAGTAAATTAGAAACGTTAATTATTAATTATGTTTACATTTCTAATGATAAATTGATGTGCAAATAAATTAATAACATTAATTATTTCTTTATTTCTTTTCTGCAGATTATACGGATGTTTAATTTTTTCATATATTTCTGTAAAGCTTTATATATATATATATATATATATATATATAGAATTATAGAAATATATTTTTATCATATATTCATTAAAAAAAAATTAATAATTATTAATGGATATTTAGAACATTATTCTTAATATCCGTAAAAAACAGAATGGCTTAGTCGCTTTCATTTAAATGTGATTTATTTTGTTTAGAATAAAATAAATAAAATTAATAAAATACGATTACTTATATGAAACTGCACCTAAATGTTTGTTCATTGTTTTCCCGTTTTTTAATTAAGAAGGTCGAGTGAACCATTAGCCATTATATTTTATCTTTAAATAAAGTAAATTTAAAAGATCTTAAAAATAAATGTAAAATTAAAACAACACAAACATTAAATATTTGAAAATAAAATTTGCAACTGAAACTATAAAACAGCACATGAAATATTAAGAAGATATATAAAGATTTTTAAAACAGATGTTTGAAACATATATAATGCTTGAGATCTTTTAAAACTATATTTATAATTTTTTAAAACTAATTTATTTTAAGAAAAAACAGATAATAATAATTTTCAAACGAATAGGAGTGGATATATCAGTTTAATTTAAGCTGCCATTTTTTACTTTTAATGTACTGAAAAAATAAATAAATAAATAAACAAATGTGAATTTTTAGTTTTAGGTTGATTTTTTTCTGAAATCGACTTATTACAATTCTTCTTAATGTTTTTCTGTTAAATATATGTATAATTTTATTTAAATCAATCAAAAGAAACTTTTTTTTAAGTGGGTAATATCTATAGTTATTAATACAGATGTAGCTTGGCATGTGCCTTGTTCAATAATGATTGGGAAGTACTAAGCAAGAAGTGATAAATATGTGATATCATGATTAAGCGGTGGAGCCAACACCTAGTAAGCAGTGTTTACCCTGATTCGGGCCTAGCTGACAGAATTCAAAAATTTTAATACATTTTTTTTTAAACTACAGTATGCCCCACGAAAATAAATAAATAAATAAATAAATAAATAAAATGTTGTGTAGGAATATTTTCCGTATTTTTCTGTTATGAAAATTTTTTCCTACTCAACGGATATTTTCTTCGCCCCTGCTATCAAATATTTTATCTAACATAACAGAATATTTTTATACTGTATAATGAAAATTGCTCTTTATACTTCCTACATACATAATCAAATGAAATTAAACTAATCTTAAAAACATCTAAGATGATTCAATATGATTGAGCGTTATTCATAAGTCTATTTATTGTATTAAATTTAGAGTAACTTTTTGAATAAATAATAAAATACACTTTTTTTTAATACATTTTAATTACAAACACACATCACACGACAAGTGTTTTTGCTGAACATTAGCCATTTCTGTCAAAGTACGTATTTTACACAAAAGTTAAAATTCATTTACAAAACATAATAAGTTGGTGTTCATAGGATGATGTTTGTAAAAACGCCCTCTAAGAATATTCGTTAGTCGTAAATTTTTAATTTGAAAGTCAAGATTTTAACATTGTCAAAATTCCTAATGTCATCAGTATCTAAGGAATGGATTACAAGTTTCTATTTATTTAGACTTATGAGACCACGCATACAAATTCTGTGACTTAAAATCTAAACTTGTAATCTATTCCCTAGATACCGATATACAAGAACACATACCGGATTTTGATACTTTTAAAAGATTGGCTACCAACATACGAGTCACACCTAGAGGGTGTTTTTACCAAATTGCAACATTCTCCTCTGAACGAGGCTAAAATATTTCTTCTCCAATATTTAAATTTGTTATGGTATTTTGCCACTGAATTTTAATTGCTGTGTACTGGGTGTACTTTGAAACTGAAGAGCGCTAATTTTTAGCCGAAACATTGATCCGCCATTTTGTTTTCAACTGACGAACTTTAGAACTTTCAAGATTCCTATAAAAACGAAATTATGAAATATTCTCTTAAACTTCGATAAATACATAGCCCATATTAAGCGCTAAAGTACTTTTATTTATCAAATTGGTCAATCATTGTATCATCAATTGGTGCCAAGTGAAAATTTGAAACTCATATAAAAATGTATTTATGAAAAAATTGCATAAAACTCAGTATGTATAATAAACATGGCTCATTTGAAGATTATAACCAAGTTTCACAATCAACTCGATATTACATAAAAATAAAGTGTGAAAGATTCTGAATTTTAATTTAGAACAGATTTCGAAATAAACATTGAGTGTTACTCTATTTTAAAAATAAACTACACTGGAAAAAAAAAAATGTTCAGACAAGGAGAAAAACTAAATACAAGGAGCTTATAAATACACAATTATATCAAAATGGCGGCCACTTGAACGTTCAAATTTAAACAAAAAACAGATTTATGAACATATTTGTATGACTCTTTGTAAATGCAGAAACCACTTGGTTGCTTAATATTGTTGCTTACTTGGGGTTCGAGAGTTGCGAAAAAGCGAGAGAGAAAGTGAAACTTGAAGAAGCTTAAAAGTTTATTTACAGAAAATTCGAGAAAATTTCAGGTCTATAAACCAGTTATCAACTTCAATTTCACTAGTAAACACAGCTTAAAAAACAGCTGACAACAGCAGATTCACAGTAAAACTGTAATGCCGTATTAACATGCGAAGCAATTCGCTGTAAACAATAGACTAGTCAGAGGCTCTTTATCCTAAGGCAGTTGGCGAGAAACTGACTGAAAGCCGAAATCCGAATCCTTTATATACTCTTCTCTTAATCCAGAATTTTCCTGAAACTCGTAGAATATTCAAGTTAGAGCTTAGCTATTTGGTATATTGATAATAAAGATTTTCTATCGATCTCCTCATAGATACTAAGGAGGCACCAAAAAAGTCGCCAAGGAGCAAAAATTCGCCAAATTTTGCGCCAAGGCTATTACCTGCCTTAATGAAGCTTTTTAACGTGTGTTTAAGGGAAAAAAATCTATTTTAAAGCGAAAACAAGCTGGACATGCTGTGAATTAACATTTTATAACCTGACTATGTCGCTTTAAAAGATTTTAAATACAAATAACAAATGATTACAAATTAGTAACAATACATTCCTTAATCAACTGGATTCAACAACTTCTTTTTTAAGTATAGGCAACTCGAAAAATTCAAACTGAGGTATAAAATATATTTATTAACTTATTTTCTTTAAACTCGATATATTCATATCAATTTTCGATTAAATTCATTAGTTAATTTGGTCTACCATCTTATTTAAAAATGGAGACCAATTATAAAGAGAAAAAAATACTCAATTTATTTTTTCATCTAAGCAGGTAGGTTTTTTTTTTTTTTTTTTTTTTTTTTAATATTTGAAGGTCATATATAAAAGTCATGACTTTTATCTTTAAATACACAGTTACAATTTCCATTTCGAGTTATAATAATCTTCAATTTAGTACATTATAAGGATATAATATTTTTGACCCTTTCGAAAGCTGATATTATTTTTTCATTGTGCCATTTAAAACGGTTATAAAGATTCATGAATGTTATTTTGCAATGTAATAAATCCAAAATAAATTTTTCTCGGGAAAAGAAAGTAAACGTCTTATAATCCAATTAAATTTTGAAGAAACAGTTTATAAAACATTTATCAGCACAAAAAAATGATTCCAACATCTTGTGACATGAAATGCAAGTCGCCATCAGCTTTTTAATGACGACGGTCGGACAAATGCGTCCATTAAATGTTTGCGTATTTGCGGCAGACTCTGACTCGGCAACTAACATGATTGTGAACTTTTCTACTAGACAGCTTATTAACATTGTGTCATAGTCTATGCACGGTGTTCTCAGAACCGGTATAAAAGTAAAAGGCATAAAATTTGAGTTAACAGTGATACACGTGAAGGGTAACTACTACATAATTCCATATATACCAATGTATCCTAAGTTGTATTTTCAGAAATATTCACTGATAAAAAAATATACTGCTTTCATCTAGAATGTATGAGTGGTCATTTTCTAAATCCCTAAATTAGAAATATAGATTTCCGAGTTGTGCGCTTAAAGCACGCCAATAAACTGAATAGACAAAATGATCGAGAATTTCTAGTCTACATATTTCTAGATGGTGAAACAATATTCCAAATATTCTGAATCTTTTGTATTGTGAGAAATTCTCGTTTGATTTTCTAGAATTGGGTCATATACCAAGACTCTAGTTGCTGAAACCCGCCTCTTGTATCGAATTTAATAAATTTGCCCTTGATAATATAGACCAACGCTCTAGAATGCTAATAGGGAGCTCTAGGACTCGCTTTCAAAGGGGACTAGAATTTGTAAGGATGGCATGGGATTATTTTTTCTAGACCCACAATTTAGATTCTTGATAGAAGTTACAGAATATTTACTCAGTTTTCCATTTAGGACCTGCATCATATATTTAAATCAATTGAGTCATTGTCTGCAGTCAATCTTTATTCACTGAGTGTGGTGCGTTTTGACATAGTCTTTAAGTGACAACCGGAAGTTTGCACCTTTAGATAGCTCTTCGAAGTAGTCAAAAAATGGTAATAAGAACTGTTGTCTCATCTGAAGCGTTTAGCAGATGTCGGAATGGTAACTTATTTGTATGAAGCAAATAAATGGTTTTTTGTAATGGTCTAATCTAATCTAGCACCATCAAACGAAACTCGATTTTTAAAAAGTATTCCGTTGCATGCACTTCTTGTTAGCTAATTTAATTGTAACATATTGTATGTATAGTGTTTTTCTCTTAGATTTTGCAAGCGTGAAATTATATTTCAGCCTGTAACATTTACTGCATTATAATACTCCATAACCAACTCTTGTAAGAAGAAAACTAGAGCTAATTTTCACTTTTAATTTTAATTTTAATTTTCTTTAGCATGGAATCTATAGAAATTTCTTTTTTTATATACTTTACAATTTTGTTCTTAAACATTGGTATAATTGTATGACTAAGATGTATAAACATATAACAATATCTTATTTTCTTTCAGTAATTTTTACTTTCAATAAAAGTACTTTTACTTTATGAGTACGTGTAAATATAATTTCACTGCACCTCTTAGAAATACAAGCGTTTATCACTTTCATTAAATTATGACTAATTACCTTCTTTTCTAATTAGTTTGGCACGTTCTGTGATTTGTCTTGCTTATTACACAAATAGTGCTTTATTTTGATGAATGATGCAGTTAAGTTTTCTTCTACTCATTCGTACATATGATTCGAAGAGTTTCATCATAAATGTGTATGATTTATTAAATTTCTCTCTATAATTGTATACAATTTATTATTTCATCAAGTAAGGATAATTATTTGCATTGCTGAGTTTCAGTTAAATATTATTTCATTAATTATTCATAATTAAAAGAAGATATTTTATAAGAATATTTTTATAAACATAAATAAACCATTCTCAGTTAATTCCGTTTCATTTATCTATTAAATATAAACATCTTTCATGTCAAAAAAATACTGGAATTACATCCAGTATTTAATACATAAATGGATAGTTTCATCACAAATTGTTTACAATAAAAATACTTTGATTTGATAGTTGGCTGTAAACATAATTCTACTATATCTTTCAGAAATACAAATCTTTCTATCTTTTATTAAATTATAGCTAACTTATTGAAAGTCAACTGACTAACTTAATATACTGTTTTATAATAAATATTTATATGTTAATATTCGTTTTTATTTTTTACATTAAAACTATTTTTACAAATATCAGAAATCATATTAATTTTAAAATATCGCTTTAACGATTCCTGCTGTCGTAATAAGCGTGTTTGAGGTAATTTTGTTTTTTAGCAATTTGCAATTTGTCTGCGTTGAAGAAAGGCGCTTGCTTAATAAACTAAAATTAATTTCGTATCTGGAAAATAAACATTTTATAGCAATTTTGAATTTTATTAATTAAATTTAGCATTAATAAATGCTAATCAATAGTATATAAGGCAGGTCTAATATTTTCTTAAGTAAAATAAAACAGCTCTTCAGCATCAATAGAGAATGATATTCACTAGGTATAAACATTATAATGCATGTGTATATATGCAAGAGCCATCGCGGATTTTTATTTGTTATCCCTATTTAAATACTCTTTTAGGACAAATTTAAGAATATATAATTTTGAATGTTTGTCATGGATAGAAAAAATAAGAAGTGTATTTCAAAATTATCTTATCATTAGATTTGACTTTAAAAGAACTAAAGTTCGCCGATATGAGTAACGCTCAGGAAGCATATTTCGGGAGATAAAACATATTTAAAAATTTCCCGGATCAAACAAAGAAATTAAAAAAAAAAAATAAATAAATAAATAAATAAATAAATAAAAAGCACACTGAAGGGAAAAAAATACTTGCTGAAAGAGATTTTATTTATTCATTATTATTTTTTTTTCCCACATCTTTCATATTTTCCGTTTTTATATATTTAAATACTGCTAATAATGGAACATATTAAATAGATATTCTTTAAAATACACTACTGGCCATTAAAATTGCTACACCAAGAAGGAATAATAATAACGGAATGAAATTTGCTAAACACATACATTATAGTAGGAAGAACAATTGATTAAAATTTCAGGAAATTTGGAATAATATGTACTGAGAAAACAGTACATAAAGCAGCGACCTCTGTGAGCAATAACAGCACTTATCTGCCTAGGCATAGAATCGAACAGCGATTGGATGACATGTACGGGTAGAGCACTTCGTGAAGTTTTAACACGATGCCACAATTCATCGATGAAGCACTTCATGAAGTGCTCTACCCGTACATGTCATCCAATCGCTGTCCGATTCTATGCCTAGGCAGATAAGTGCTGTTATTGCTCACAGAGGTCGCTGCTTTATGTACTGTTTTCTCAGTACATATTACTCCACATTTCCTGAAATTTTAATCAATTGTTCTTCCTACTATAATGTATGTGTCCAACAAATTTCATTCCGTTATTATTATTCTTTCTTGGTGTAGCAATTTTAATGTCCAGTAGTATATGTTTAAATAACACTCGGTCATGATTTCGTAATTTATTTTAAGCAAATATTGAAATATTTATGATGAGAGTCAGGCATTTTTTTTTTTTTTTTTTTTTTTTTTTTTTTGGGGGGGGGGGGGGAAACTGTTGCAAGCAATTACATAATATCTGTCTCAAACTCCTAAAATTATAAAGAACACAGATATAGTGAATAGTCTCGTTCTGCTGCATTTGAATGTTCTTTATCATCTGCTAAAGACAAAAAACATGAAATGAAAAATAATTTTCCTTTGAAACATTTTATCAAAGAAAATACATTAAAATACTGATTTTCTTTGCTGATAAATAAAAACTTTGTACGCAAAAGCCATAAACTACAAAAACACTGATAAAATGTATGAATTTAATTAAGCACGGACTTTTATAAGGCCAAAAAATAATGACTACAGAGCATTGCTTCTATCTCATTGAACGTCTGCCTTTTTTTTTTTTTTTTTTTTTTTTCTCCGATGAATGATTGGACAATATATTTTCAATCCAAAGCTTCTACTGCTACATATTTTAAAAATGTCTCATATATTACCTCTATTTCTGTGAATAATTAAATTAAAAGTAAAAAAGTAAAAATTTGAAGTCAAACAGAAACAATCAAATTTTAAGTTTGTTTATAGCACAATTAAATTAGAAAAAAATATTCTAATCTTCAAAAATCTTCTCTTCTTTTTTTTTAAATTTTTTTTTCACTTCTCAACTCTAAACAATGCTTTTTTTGTATTCGTTGTCATAGTACAATATAAAATTGTTACTTCCTAAAAGCAATGTAAAAAATACTGTAAAAAAATAAAAATAAAATAAAATAAAGAAACATATCCTTTGTTAAAATTAGAAAAGTAAAAGAATAGTAACAATATTTTTTTAACCATTTATGGCAATGCTATTAATTTATGATACGTAAAATTAATATTTAAGATTAATTCAGTTATATCTATCTTGTGTTACAGATACACTTGCCAAATTTCTCTAAAACAAAATTAAACAAATAAATATTTTAAATAACACAATTTTAATTTCGCGACATCTAACGTATTTAATTGAAGCTTAAGTGACACGTTCTACAAAATACGGAATTAAATTGTGCTTGTAATCTTGTTTTCCAGTCTTCATGAATAAGTGGAACGTACATACACCCGTTTGTGCTTATGTTAAAGTCAAATTGAGAGATGTATTAAGATGTAACTAAACTGTAATTGTATTAGAATCTTACGGTTGTAAACATAATAACATTCTTTTATGTAATTTATAATGAGCAGATTTAAACAGTAGATTAATATTGTTTACGTTCTTAATTATGTAATTTATAAGTTGTTATTTCATACATTTTAATATTTTTAATAAATATATGTAAAAATATTGCAAACAATGTTTTGAAACCGGTTGATATAAAAACAATCGATCATACAAACATCGAAATAAGAGCTTAATTTGGGAAATATGATATTACACGAACACTATTTTTAAACCAGAGAAACTAGAAAACTTATCCCATACAGCACAGAATGTTTCAGTTATGTTGCAAAAAGCTTACAATCTTTCAAAAATGTAACACATTTAAGTACCTCTGATACCTTTCTGAAACATTCGCTCTTTTTCTTTTTCTATCTGTTAAGTGAGTGTAATGTTTCTGTTACGTATCTGATTTTTTGTTACGATCGCGGACATTTCTACGTTTTTGAAACTAATCGGAAAACAATCTGAACGTTTTTATACGTTCCTGAAATGTTTATAATGTTTCAATGTTATATGATTGTTACGTTTCTGGAACATTTTGTGCTGTTAGGGTTTTGTTATTGCAATCATCCTGAGTAATAACAAATTTTAACGAATATGTGAGAAAAACAAAAGTTAAACTATTAATCGTTTTGTTTTCATTTATTATAAACTTGATCGTTTTTTACGGTGTTTACGTAATCTTACGCTATTATAAAATTATTATTTTGGATTAATATATTTAGCAATGAAAATCAGTTCCCATTTGTTTCAAATTAAATGATTTACCAACATTTTGCATAGACACTAAATTAAAATGTATAAATTTTATTTTAGTAAATAAACTTAAATTGGTATGCAATAGCATGTCAATATGATATTTTTCAAGCACTATTTGGAAATTAAACGAACTGAAACACTTATTAGTTGTTTTGAAATATCCTAAATTATATCATACATTTCAACTAACAGTCTATTTATATCTTTTATGATTTCGTAAAGTTATTCCAGTGTGTAATTTAATCGGTTGACAGCATCCAAAAATATGTTTTTATATGTAATATAGAATTGCAACAAAGAGTAACCTTAAGAATATTACTAACAAGAATATTAACATATTAGTAAGTCAGAAATATTTCTAGGATAACATTTAAACAAATGAGAAGACAAAAATTTTTAACTATTTTACAAACAACAACTATTTATTTACCATAATAATATGTTATTTTGTTTAATGTAAATATTTTTATTAGACAGTATATTAAACAAACTAGTGTGATTAAATTACAAAATTTGAATTATATTAATACAAAGTAAGATAATATCTAGCTATTTAAGAATTTAAGGATACATTCTGAACTATTATTTTAAGTATAGTACTATAATGTTTTACCTTATTTAAACTTACAGAATTTGTTAAAAAAATATTCAAATGTATTATAGTGCATTGTACAAGTTTATTACTATGGTTTGTGAATGGTTTTATATAAACATTACTTTACTTTTATGTGTAGCTGTGGTGTACAACATCATTGTGTTCCTGAATTATTCTATTGGTCATCTGTTAAGTGACGTCACACAAATATACAGGTGTTTGTGAATTGTATCATCCAATCAAAATTTAATTTGCAATTAAAATGTAAATTAAAATGTAAATTTTTTTCTTTATTCTGTGAAATCTATGAAAATTGAACTGCAACTCTTTCTTGTGCTGAAAACTCTGTATAGTAAGTTTTGTATGCGACAAAGAAAAATTGAAAAATTTTGAAATTTGTAATTTTTAATCACAGTCAAAAAGCACGTGACCTGAATCAGTAAAGCAGGAAGTAAAAACTCTTTCGCCCTGCTTTCGAGAGTTGCCATAGCAATCCAACGACCGCCAAACGCGGAATGTTTGCATCGAGAATTTCATTAAAGTCTATGCCTAATGCGTACAATTAAAAAAAAATATATAACTGATTCAGTTTTTGAAATAATGTCTCAATCTTTTGAGATCTGATTCGATTAATTAAGGTCTATATATATATATATATATATATATATATATATATATATATATATATATATAAATGATTTATATCTAAAAGATTTTGAGTTATAAAATGTTTTGTGAAAAAATCGATGTTACGTAAAATCTCAAAATATGGATCACTAATCCGTATTTTATTAAAATGTTTATATGGTTCCAAAGAAGATTAAATGACTTTTCAAAATATACCGGTTGTTAAGAAATGGAACTATAACTGTTTCGTACAGGGCATTGCAGAAAAGACGACCGAGAAAAAGAAAAATTTTGGACCCTTCTTGAAATTTGATTTAACTATAAAAAATTCGTATTTTTTTTTTTAATGGACCGTAAGAATCGGTAATAAATGCTCTTTCTCGTGGTAGAGACGTATTTTCAATATCTCCAACAGTTAAGCAGCGATCGCATTACAAATACCCTCGAAATTTTCTCTCTCTGCGTTTTGTTTTGCGGAACGCGGTGGAGGGTGAAAAATCAAATTGACTGGCTTTTTGACACTTTTTTTGGTTAGACATAAGTCGACGTTTTAATTAATATCTCCACTAATTAGGACCGTATCACTTAGAAATTTGTTGCTCTGTCGAGATGAAGAAATTCTGCGTCTATCGACACCCGTTTCGAGGCGCTGCAAACATTAACGCCGGAGCTTTAGCTCTCACAACGCGTTTCTCACAGATGCACAGATGAGCAGAGATTTTAAGAATATAAGGAGACTAGCGAGCTTCGGCCGCTAGCGCGTCACTATTTTTAAATGAAACACTATAATTAATGAATTCTCAAAATTGAATTATATTTTCAAAATTGCATGTTATCAATAATAAACTTTTACTCTTAAGGGAAAAAAAAAAAAAAAAACATTTCTGTTCGGGTAAAAATTTGCACCGGGTTCCCGCCCCCCCCCCCGCACACACACACACACACAGATGCGCACATATTTTAATAAAGTAAGAGATACATTCACATTTATAATGGCTATATGTCTTATTTCTCATCTTGACAGAATAATAACATAATTTTTAATTGAGTCAGGGTTAACAATGTAAATAATTTAAAAATATAAAAGGAATGTGATTAAATCATAAACTATATGTTTTTTATTTACAGAGTGAGATAAGGTCAAATTATTTAATGATTAGCGAAGAGAATATCATTTTATATAATTTCTGAGTACAATACTGCCTACTAAGACTATATCTAAAGTCTATTTAAGTATTATTGATATAATTAAATAAGTATTTAACATATTTATATACCATAATTTACAAAAATTACAAAAGGTTTGATATATATGAATATTTTATATATTTATAAGGAGATATTATCGAAATTGGGATATATATATTTTTATGTGAATAAAGAATTAATATTTTTGCACTTCTTTATTTATTTAGAAAAATACATATAAGTAATTCATAAGTCCTAATAGGAAAAATATAAATATTAAAAATTTCACATTGGCATACAGAGCAAGAAAAAATGTATATGTTCTAATTTTTACTGCAAAACTACGGATAAGAATATTTTTAGAACTCTTGGTTTTGTAATAGATGTTTTAATCTTACAATATATTAATTTTGTATCATATGCGTAAAATGTTGGGGAAAAAAAAATACTTTTTTTGGAATAATGATATCGAAACATATTTTCACCCTTTTCTTAAATATTCGGTATTTATTGTATGGTATTTTTTTTACCAATATTAATATCTTTGGAAGAAAATAATTTTATTTGGTATATTATAAACGAAATAATAATAATAATAATAATAATATCGAATGTAGTTTTACTTTTTTTTTTTTTTTTTTTTTAGTTTGTATGAAATTACATAAGTGATTTCAGAAAGAAATTTGCAAGTTTGAAACTTTAAAGAAGGTAATTTTGAATTAGTGATATACAGAAAGATAAAATATGTGGTGTGTTGCATAGGCAGGTTTGAAGTTTTAAATACACTTGTTTCCAAATTAATTGCAAGATTCGTCAAAAGAGGGCACTGCATACCGAGTGATTTTTTTTTTTTTCTTTTTTTTTACTTTTAGAAGTAATATTAAAAAGGGTAAAATTACCACATATAGCTAATTCCACCAATTTCAAACAATTAAATATTCTTTATTTTGTGGTCGAATTTCTGTGATTAAATACAGAAAAATGTTTAGTGGAAAATACGGTATTTAAAATATAAAGCAATTCGAACCCCGAATTAAGATTTTTTTTAAATGTTCAAATACATATTATTTAGCTTCGAAATACGTTTAAATAAACAGATTGAAAAAACAAAAATACCAAATTTTAACATTTGTAATTATATTAAAAATCAGTTAACATTATTAAAATTTTTATTAAAAGGAAAGAGTTAAATTTATAGAAGTGACTTTAAATATTTTTTCTGGATTTTCTGACATTGAAGAAATTTATTATTTTTTTTTTTTTTTATTATTATAATTTTTTACTAAGATACAAAATTATATAGGTTTTATAAAGGTCTGTCTCAACTATTTTCTTTATTAATCTAAATATTTTCCTGCTCAAGCTAAACCTTTAACTGAAATGCGTTAAAAATAAATATTTAAAAAGTTTGTAATATTTCTATTTAATCCTGTATCTCGCTTTTGGGCATTTTTCTTTTACGTAAAATAGATATGTTCATTTGTGTATAATAGATAAATAAATGAAAATTAGCATCGCTTCTGTTAAAACTTGAGCGATAAAATTTGTCATTGACTACTGAATTCTTGATTCTTTAAAAAACAACACGTGATTCCGACTTTAATTTTAAGGAAAGAAAAAGAAACAAAAGGAAACAAAATAAAATATACAGACATATTGGTACAAATTATATATATATATATATATATATTCTATCATCATTTACAATATATTTATAAATTTATCCATTAAGATCATTACCGAGTTACTACTTTTACTGATAAAACATGCCTATAATTTAACTGACTATGTTGTTTGGTATTCAATCATTTTACCGTCACTGATAATTATTTCCATCATGGAAAGAATTTTTATGTGTCCATTAAAATAGAAACGCGATATTGGGATAATTATATTTAATGCGCAGCTGGTAATTAAGAATATGATGAAGTTAGGATTGTAATTACGGATAAGACAACAGTTATTTACTTGTCAGTCAAGAAATGATTTTGCATAGGAGGAATTTTCTGAAAAACGAACATTTTTGTTTGTGTGTGGCTAGACATTGTTGCTAAATGTCTTTTCTTTTCTTTTTTTTTTTTTTTTTTTTTTTTTTTTTGTTAATGCAATTACATTAAAAATTATAAAAGAAATTAGATGTAAAGGAAAACTAAATTAGTCAGTTTGTGAAATACATAAAAAAAGAATCTAAAGTTTAAAAACAAAATATAAAAATAAGTATAAACTGGTTTTATGTTTTATTTTCGAGAAGCACCTCTTTATTTTTTATTACAAAACATGAAATTATAATTGAAATAGGTGGTTTACATTATTAAATACATAAGTGAACAGGACACCAAAGTAAATAAACCTGATAAGAATGTAAGAATATATGATTCCAGCATTGATATTAATAAAATTCATTGCATATTTTTTTTTTTTCATATTAAATTATATTAAATGATAAAAGCTTCAAATATGACTACTTTTCTTAGCTATGACTACTTTCTTTTATGAAAAATAAAACAAAACATAAATGTCCTAATAAATAATATTAAATAGCGCACAAATCTCATAAAGTAATCTATTATTTCTTGGAGGAAACAATTATTAAAAATATTTCTTATTACAAGATATAAGTTAAGACATAGTTTTCTGCAAGTAAGTTCTGGTGTATGGTAAAGGAAATAATTAATACTTTTAAGAGAAATATTAATATGTGATATGTTCAGCGTATAGTATGAACATGGTTTTATGTTATCTGATAAACACGGATATTTAATTCATTACCACCTAAAGAAAAACCCCTAATTTTACGTTAATTATTCGCGTATTATGCATTTAAACCTTTCAGGGGCAAGCAAATTTTCTTCATTTAAAATCAACAGCCACCAGATATCACGAACAGTATTAAAAGTCAAGAAATAAATCGTCTAAGTTAAAAAAGAAAAAGTATATAAAAATTTTCCGGGGAAAGTTTTAGCAAATTTTGAATTAAAATTTGTGGTTGGCACACAAACAAATTTGTGGTTGCCAACCACCGCCCCTAAAAGGATTAAAAATCCTTATTTTTACTATAATGCGGATTATACTACGCCGCATAGTGCCTGCGATTTCTTTCTTTCTTTTTTTTCTTTTTTTTTTTTTTTTTTTTTCATTTTCGTTAATTTAATTGAGAAGATTTCTGCATCACTTTAAATAACAATAGTATAGTAAAATTCACGAAACACAAATCATATTAAAAACAATTGGAAAAAACTCCTGTAATTTTAATTTTCTGAACTTAAATATCAGTTTTAGTTAAAAACAATACATTTCCTGTACTTAATATTTTATTTTTCATTTTACATAATTTTAGAATTTATTTATATCATTGTCTATTTAGTTCAAAATAAGCATGACAGGTATTAATTCTGCGATATAAAATAGATTAACATAATTAATTTTTACTATGTTGATTAGTTATTTTAGCGATTATATATATATATATATATATATATATATATATATATATATATATATACTATTTTTTTTAATACTTTTTTTACAGTTCTATGCAATATTGGTTTCTTGAGAGCCTAAAAAAGAAAGATTACTTATTTAAGTCTCTGTAGTATTTATAATATCTATATCTATATCTATATCTATCTGTCTATCTATCTATCTATCTATCTATATATACATATATATATATATATAATCATTTTTTTTTTACTTAGACATACAATTTTAATTTTTTTACTCGAAAACTTATCAATAAATCGTAAAATCCATTTTTAATTCTTTTCAGTATTTTCAATTAAACATTCCAAAATGAATTAAGTCTTTTCTTAAACATTTATAGAATTTTTAACATTTTTAAAAATCACGAATTCATTAGAAAAAAAAAACTGACTAAGAAAACATAATTTACGCATTCCACATCCGTAAAAAAGTATATAAAAACCGTAAGAAATGTTGCCTCAATATATATTATTCTGAACAAACCTAATACAATTCAATTTATAATTATTAAATAGAAATATACAGGTTGATTCAAAATTAGTGTGACCAATTTTAAAAGCATGTAACTATTTATGGTAAATTTTAATCGCTTTACCACAAGTTTTATATTTAAAGTGATACATTTAAATTTCCAATCTAACTATTTTTATTAGTGGGAGTAAATTATGGCTCCGAAGTTAAATCCTCAAACCCGAAACGAAATTTTAAAGCTTTTGAAGGATGGTTGCTCAAATTCTGCTATAAATAAAGTATTTAAAAATCAGAAAAGACATTTTTCTAATTGATTACTATCTAAACTTCGAAAAGAAATAAAATTTGGCTAGCAAGCAAAAGCCCCAGGAAAAATAATGTTGACGAAAGGAAGTCCTTGGTGAAAAAGAAAAAAAAAAAAAAAAAAAAAAGCTGAAAAGATTTATCGCTGTAGAAAATCCTCTACCTCAAAGAACTTTAGCAAAGAAACTACATGTATCGCAATCGAGAATTTGCCGTCAGATAAAGACAATTACCTATAAAAAAGTGAATAAACCAGTCTTCCATCAAATTTCTGCAAAGACCGTAGAAAAACAAAGAAAATGTTCTTGGCCTCTGTATTTAATATTATGCAAAGGTAGATAAATACAAAACATTAATAACTACCGATTAAGCACTGTTTTATCTGTCATTCACAACTGGCAAAACAAAGGTACGATATATTTCCCACAAAAAGCGTCACAAAGATGCAGCTGTTTTGCAAAAGGCAAGCTGGCTGTCAGGTGTTACGGTATAGATGGGAATGTCCTCTCAAGGATTAACAAAACCCTTTTTTTTAGAAGCAAAGGCTAAAATTGGTGCTAAAAACTATCAGAATAAAGTTTTGAAGCACATGATCAACGAAAGTAACCGCCTTTACCCCCAAGAAAACTTTGTTTTTCACCAAGATTCTGCACCAAGTCATATTGCAAAATCTACTATAAAAGGGTTGAAGATTAAAAAAAAAAAATATTTTTTCTTCCTCCTTAGAAATGGCTATCATCATCCCCTGACCGTGTTCCTTTGGATTATTTTTTATGAGGATACTTAAAAAAGCAATTAAGCAGATGTAAAGTAAGAAAACTTGAAGGGCTTCAAAAAGCACTCAAACAATAAATTGGAAAACTTCCCCCAAAAATGGTCGAAAAAGCTCTTTTGGCTTGGCCTAAACGTTTACGGAAAGTGTACTATGCTAAAGGAAACTACATTGAAAATTTCATGTAAATAACTTAATTCAATAAAATTTTCTGATGCTCTGAAATTGGTCACACTAATTTTGAATCAACCTGTAAGCTTGTATATGAAAATTTTAGTGGTTTCAAGCTACCTTAAATTAATTACACTGTTCGGCATGAAAATTGCTTCTGACACCATTTCAGCATATTCTTGTGTAAAATGACCCCCTGAATCCGAATAGGACGCCCATTTTGCCCTGTCATCCACAGGTTTTTAGAAATGATCACCTGATCTATCATTTTTCGGTGATTTTATGGCTATAAATTTGATTTTTGGGAGGGGAGGATTATTTTAACCGTTACATACCTACTGAGTTGGAAAATTGCAAAGCACGGAGAGATGTTACATGGGAAAAATTTTGTGGGATTCGCCCCTGAAATTATGTATTACAAATATTATATTTTTTAATCTGTTATTAACTTTTTTTTTTAATGTTATATATTTTTGTTTTTAGGTATTAAATTAAATATTTTTCATTCTTCAAATCAAATTCATGGTCATAAAATTATCGAACAGGGAAAAAATGAGGGAGGAGATGGTGTTTCTACAAAACGGTAGGTGATTGGGCAAAATAGGAGTCATATTTGGATTCAGGAGATCATTTTTACATCAGAATCAGCAAGAATGGTCTCAGAACTCGATTTTATTTTCTTTCTAGCAGAGCAGTGTTATTATTTGAATTTCATCAGGATAACATGCAGATGTATCAAACCAAAAATTTCTTGAAAACTAAAAATGCTAATTTTTCTTTTTACATGTTTGGGAACGATTAAGTGTCTAATAATCATTTTTGAAATTAGGAACTTTCAAAAGAAAATGTGTAGTGAACGCATTAAATGTTTAAGTATTTTGTGTAAGTTAAATTTGCTAGTTTGTGTTTTAGATAATGCGATGCAAGAATAATAACTCACAATTATTTATTAATTTTAAAATGGAAGACTATGGAGATGGCTTTTATGTAAATATCATATTAAATTAAACATAAGTAATTAATGTAGTTTTAATATTTATGCTTTTATGATTTTAAAATATTTATATATACATATTATCATAAATATGAATTATTTCACAGTTTTAGGAGTGTATTTTATCTAATGTCTCTACGTCTAGACACTTGTAAAATAAAATAAGTATCTAAAAAATTTTTGAGACTTTTGACCAAGGCAGATTCAAAGTAAAGATAAGATAATTTAGAGTAAAGATTACGGTTTCTTTTGTCTAGCTATATTTAAATAAAAAGTTCTTTGTATTGTATATATATATATATATATATATATATATATATATATATATATATATATATATATATATATATTTAAACGTGGAACTTTATTAAAAAGATTTTTGCGAGCATTTCTTCCATATGTTACATAGAAAAAAACTTAGACATTAATTGATCTGACCTATATGTGTCTTTTAATATTTTCCCCAAGATTTTCTTTGACATATATACTTTTAAATTTAAATTTACAAAATTCCTTAAGTAATGTACATATTTATTTAAATATATCAAAATGTTATTTTCTGGCAGACATTTTTATTAAAATTTTATATTCTCTGAGAGAAAATTGTCCTGTGCTCGAAAATGAACTAGTATGATATGGCCACCACAAGTTTTTACTTTATATAATTGTACACAAATTAATGCAGAACAAATGACATAGGTTGATATGTAAAATTTTGTTTTATAATTTTGACTAATCCTTATGTTTTTTCGTGTGCTAAAACCGAAAATGAAGTCCGTTTTTCTCTATCACGTATAGATTTTTGTCAATACAGTGTGCCTACCAATATAATTTCTTCCATTACTCTTCCACCAATATAATTATATGGTAAGTTTATAGTATGTTTTCATGATTAATTAATCATGGATATCTATTGTTGTAATAGCTCAGTGCTAGTGCGACGTAAAAACATACTAACCAACCAAGCAATCTATTGTTATGATGGTATATGTAAGAAACTCTGTCGGTTCAGTAAACACCCTGTATTCACAAAAATATGTACGTGATAGAGAAAAATGTGCTGCATTTTCGATTTCAGCACATCAAATAACATAATGTTCAGCAAAAATCATCAAACCAAATTTTGTCAACCTAAATTTTGTAGGCCTGTGTTATTCTTTAAATTATAATTGATTGAAGTTATTTTATCAATTCAGATATAAATGCAGAAGATTTGTATCTGACAGAATTATAACACTAAATGCTGAAAGTCAATTTTGTGCCAATATACAAAAAAAATGCGATTCTTTAAAGTTTTTTTTTTTCCTTTAAAAAATGGAATAAAATAAATAAATAAAATAAAATAAAATTACTTTTATTATTATTATTAATAATATCATAGATCTATGGTTCAACCATTCATTTTAAAGGTATTCACGAGGTCTTCCGAAAAATACTGATAGTGAAAATTTACACCCCAGGGGGGGGGGGGGTGAGAGATGCTCATACATACACAAACTTTTTTATTAAAATACTACCTCT